>VWZT01004349.1:492854-512340 GCA_013397055.1 Pachycephala philippinensis | reverse complement strand
TATTTATTTATTTATTTATTTATTTATTTATTTATTTATTTTAATGCTAGCATATCCTTAAATAATAAAAGATATATAACTACTTTTCTAATTTCATTTATCTTGCAGCTGGGATTATATTATCCTACATGAGTTATAGAACAACATCATTATAATTTCTACATAAATAGAAATTTTGTGTAGCCTTTGAGCTGATTATCAGTAGCATATCCTTAAAAATAAAAATGACTGTAAAGGTTTGGGGTAGTTCAGTATAAAATATAACCAGTCCAAAGTGAAATTGTAGTCTAAATGGAGACAGTGAAAGATTTTTGAATTTGGTCAAGATTTTATCTGAAAAATGTGTTTGTAACGTGCTACTCCTGCCCTAGCCCTGTAGTCAGTCAGAATGATGAAACTCTGTGGAAGAATATTTCTTCTTTGAGGAACTTAACACTTGTATACTTTTCTGTATTTATGGTGCAGGCATCTGAACTGTTCCTGAGAAAGATGTTGTCTACTTCTAATTTTTTGATGATTTCTTTCCAGAAGGAAATAATTTATCTGGAATGTGTGGAATGTGTCTCACAAGAAGTTATATTCTTTTTTTTCCCCGACAAATCTCCCTTAAACTACTTAATCTTGTTTTTCCATGGCTATTAAATTCCTCTGTTAAGAAACAAATTGCTCAAAAAACACCAAAAGAACCTTTGATTCCTCATTTTAAAATTTCAAAAGAAAACTTTTATCCAGAGAATAAGTGCTTTATGTTTGCATCTTTGTGGTTTTGTTTTTTTTTTTTTTTTTCTGTCACTATTAGTCTTGCCCAACTACAATTCTGTCATGAAAGTTAATTGCCCACATTCTTTTCTGAAGTTGAAATTCAAGAGATTTAGGCTTTACAAAGTCACCTTTAAAAGTTCATGTAGTAGCACTATTTCCAAATACTCTGGTTAATTTTCAGTATTGGAAATAGGAACAATAAGAATCATATTAAGAAGCCATTCTGGGACATGCAGGATACATACACTTCTAGAAGCAGTGCACTCATTGTTCTTTGGATGGAGACAGCTATTTGTCTAGTGAAGTTATTGTCTCTTGCTGACTTCCAGCAGAGGATCTCCATACGGAATGCATACAGTGTGCAGGGTTCTGCAATTGGAAATGGCAGGAAACAGTCCAAAACCCTTTCATTCTTGCTCTGTTTCAGGACTAAGGTTTTACAGGAGATGCTCTCTGCAATTTTTCTCCCCTTTGGAAATAGCTGACACTTGTTATCTATTCAGTAACAAATTGGTTTTTTTGCTGATTTCTATACCTCATCCAGTTTCACTGAGTATAGATTTCAAATGTGGGAGGAAGAAACCCTCTTGTTTCAAATCTTTTGAAATCTAGAGAACAGCACTGTAGCTACAAATCTTCACTTGTTACAGCATATCCTTCTTCTTACAGAAATAACCTTCATCAGCACAAACTAAAAAGAGCAAGTTAGGTTCATAGAGCAGTATGTGGGAAGTGTCTCATAGACTTTTTTCATGTTAAAGATCCAGAGGCTCGCATTTGACATTCTGCTGCCTTTAAAATTGTTACCACTCTGGGACTTTTCAGTGGTAGGGAATTGTATCAGTCCAGCTTCAGGCAGCAAAGCTAAGGAACTCCAGAGTAACACTTCAGATGTGCAGGAACAGTGGTAGAGGCACACAAACCCTTTCTGATGAATGAATGTGCAACTTCTAAATGTTTATGACATTAGGATGGGAAAGTATCAGAAAGAAAACTTTGCATCAGAGCAATCATTCTGACCTTAAAAAACAATGAGACTATATTGATATTGAAGAAGCAAAGACAAACATTGAGGAAATGGAAAATATTAATACCTAAGAAATCCTCTTTATTTTTGGAATGGAATTGCAGAATGGTAGATTAGTATAGCATCAAATTGGGTAAGTGAAGAACACACTCATGAAGGACACAAGATGGTTCTTAGGTTAAAGTCAAGAATGCCACACCAGTTCGATTGTTTTTGCTAGTCAAACCGATTCCTACTGCTGCCACAGGTAAATCTTATCAATAATACTTTTACATATATACCCCTCTAAACAAGCCTCATTGAGAAAACAATGTTGTTTCTTTTCAGGCAAATTATCAATGTCTCTGCAGAATCCAGGAGTACTTAACTTTGCCAAATCATCTTTTGCATAAATAAGCTTGTTTGGAAGGTGTAAAATTAACTTTCCACTGGAATAAGAGACAGAATTACAATGAAGAAAGAATAGAGATTTTATTTTCAAAACTAATGACAGTTATAGCTCATGTTTCATCCCTAATTTGTTTGCTCTCTAGAGCCTCCTGCAACACCTCTGACAGGCACACAGCACTGATGAACCATACAGATGTGGTTAAGCAATGGAACTGAGAGCCATGAGAAGACAAAACACTTCTGGCCAGCTTTGTCAGCATTGTTAAGCACCCACAGATTTATCAGTGGTCCTTGCTCATGTTAGCTATGGTGCAACAAGAGATTGTCTCATTTTCTAACCCCATGTCTAAGCACTACATCAACCATTAGGGTGGACCATGTGCAGAACTTGCAGTGTACAAGAGCTGAGTTGGTGCTGCTCTCAAACCAATATAAAATAGACTCAAATGCTGAGACTCAGACACAGCAATTTGCTAATTAGTGGTATTGCTGAAGTTCTGTTTAATCGCTTCAACATTCAAACATCCCATTCAACAGGGAGGGAAATGTACCTGAAGTACCAAGGTACAGTTCAGTGAGCGCACTCATTACCATTGTGCTTTGATACGCAGATCAAAGACTTGCATCTAGAGATGCAAGCTGCCACTGAAGTCCATACTAAACACCTGCTTGATCATGTGCAGCTGATTGTGTTATGTGTTTCATGTCTTTGAGGAGTGCATTTAAGGACCAAGCTTGCTCAGTGTTTATTGGTATGATGATATGAATAATTGCTGTAGTACTGAAGTCAGCAACATTAGGACTTCTTAGCAGCATCAAAGAAAAAGCTATTTTATAAAAACAGAGAATATCTATGGTTTTGCACTTTACCCATCCACACAACAAAATCAAGCCTATGTAGTAATATCACATACATTATTTCTTTAAAAGAAATCGAATTGAGTAGTTTCTTTTATGTATTTACCATATATTTATCCTGTTTGTGTGCAAAGATGCCACAGGCATCTTTGAAATTAAAGAAAACTTAATGAGCATAAAATCTGTCAAAAGTTTGTACAGCAGCGTGTTACAGCCCAGCAGCAGTAACTGGGCTAAGCTCAATTACAGGTCCTTTAGGAAATAAAGATGTTTTTTTATTAGAGACTTGAGCTAATGTCTTACTTAGGACTATGTTTTAGGAAAGAAACAGAGTCAAGTAATCTGCTTACTTCCCAGGATTTCTTCAGTACCACAGACCCCCATGGAAGCCCTCTAGAATATTAAACAGAGAAATTTTTTTAACAGTTAAACAAACTGATAAAAAATGGTGTTTGGAAAAGCATGCTTTGCTCTAAGTTATTTAAATGGTGTGTCCTAGAGTCTGCATGTGTGTCTAAGAGAATGAAGTCACAACTATTCCTAAATCCATGAACTAATCCTTGTTGGCAAAGGACCAGTCAGGTGACCAGTTGCCAAGGACCATGTCAAGGCCAACTGTTAAGTCAATTTCTATCCTCTCTTTCCTGATCCACACCTCTCCTTCTATAGCATTTCAAGACTGAGTTTACTCCCATCTAGTCTGCCATTATTCTCAGGCTATGCCCAGACCCCACTTTGTGCCAGAAACTGTTGCCTTCTTGCCCAGAAGGTTTCATTTCATGGTTCATGAAGCTCTGCTAGAAAGTTTTCTCATCTATGGGTTATACGGCATTTTAGGAACTGGGTTTGATCTACTTTGCTAAATCTGCTTAACTGTTTAAATTTTCAAAGAATCTGAGATGGACATGAATGATTATCATCCTTCTTGCCTTTGGAGAAAGCTCCTGTTTCTGTGATTTCAACCGAAGGAAGGGGTTCACCTTGCAAGCCCTCAAACTCCTTGCTCCGTTTGGAGAACTGCTGCCTAAATGCCACCCCTGACCTTGGTCTTTCAGCAGCACTAGGGCTGAGCCCCTCAGCTGGCACCAGGCCTGAGCACCTTGTTCAGCCCGAGGAAGTTTCTTTCCACACTGCATTGACCCCTTTCACTGGGTTTTACCTTTTTCAGTCACAAACTCAGCTCAGTATTTCCTGCCTGGCCAGAAAGGAGGCAGTCCCAGAGATGTAACTCATTTGGTGATGCTCTTGACAAGAAACAGGCTGCTGAGGGCCAAGCATTTTGGTCCAGGCCCAATGTCCTGGTAGCATCCATAGGGAGTGCAGGCAGGGGGAGGGCAGTGTCTGACAGCTCGGGGTGGCACACGTGTGTCAGTCTATGAGTGTGCGCTGTAAACTTCAGAGTGATCCCTGAGGCAATTCTGCAATTCCCATAGATGATGCCTTCTCGAGTGAAATGCTTTCCTCCTACAGAAGTAAGAGAGGGCTCCTTTTTCTTTCAACATTCTGGCTCTGGGACTATCATGTGTGAATACTTAACTCATAAGGAAACAAGGATACCCTTTGTCCTGGCCCAGGGCAGGACTTTTAGGCAGCTTAATAATGTGAACTTGCCAGCATGTAGTTTGCATCACCTGTGGAAATCCTGTTACAGAACTGATTTAAGAAGAGGCTGGTAAACGACTTTGAGGTGTTCAGTGGATTGTGACATATGCTTACCCAGTGACAGCAGAAATAGAAAGCTGATGAGCTGTGCTTAGGCTGAATCTGCTGAACGCACACAATAACAAAAAAGAAGTTTCAACCCCGTCAGGAAAGGATTATGTCAAGGAGCTAAGGCTCCTATTTTATGTTTTATTTTTGCATATAATCCTATGAAAACCTCCTATCCTAGCAAAAAGTGTCACTTATTAGAATCAGGTATGCATCTATTTCCATTTATGAACAGCATAAGAATGCCACAATGACACTGAGCTCTAGCATCTTCTGCAAGAAAGCAGAGTGGTGTGTACCTTTGAAGTCACAAATACCAATAATTTATTTGTTGTTCCTTGCTAGGCAGGCTCTTCATTATGAATGCATCCATCAGCACCTGAAAGCTGCCTAGAGGGGACCTCTTAAAGTAGCACCTCTTAGACCTCCTAATTCCCATTAGGATATCCTGGTTTTGGTTCTGGAAGAGCGACAGCATGGCTTATGCTCCACGTAGGGCATGGTGCTGAGCTTTGTCGTAGGTCTGCTCAGCAGAGAGGGTTTGTTCTGTCACGCATTGTGTAACTGGGTTGCAAAAGCAGGACATAGGAGAGCTTTTTACCTCCGTGTCCCAGAAACCTGGTCCTTCTGGTGAGCAGGTGTGACCAATCTTTGCTCTCAGTGTGAGTGGAGACTGCAGGGGAATGCACAGCTGTGTGACAGGGGAGAGTGCCTGGGGAATACTTTCTGTGATCACAGTCTCTGCCTAAATCTGCTGTAGTACTGTCAGCACGGTGTAAGTGTATTTCCTGTAGTATTGAAAATTTTCAGTTAAAATATTTTCCTAGTGCTTGAAGAAAGAACAGGTAAGATGCCCAGATGAAGGGGGTACTACCCAGACAAGGTATTTTTCTTCCTCTTTTCACTTTGGCCTGACAATCTCCTTTTGCCCTCATCCAGTATAATCTCTTCCCCTAATGCTCTCACAGTCCCTGTGTAACATCAGCTTTCTCACCCTTCCTTCTGTGTGCTGTCAAGTGCTTTCAAAGAATTCTTAACCCTTTCCCTCCTGAGCATTATTCTTTGGGAAAGCAGGCTAGTGACAGATAATCACACAGTGCTGCTTCAAATTAAAACCTTTCCCTTTCTCCCTAACAAATATTCAGTGACAAGCCAAAGATTAAGGAAATTGATACACAAAGATGGAGGTAAGCTATAGTGCTGGATAAAAATAATTTTACTGTTAGAAGGGAAAGTACTGACTTCACAATCTGTAGTTGTATTCAGAAGGGATTGCATGGTTTCTACAATGTCAGGACTAAGACTTCTTGAGAATAATTAAATTTCACTCACAGACAGTAGTTTTCTATTTAGCAAATTTTCTCCATCTGTATTATGGCCATTTAACCTCCAGTAATTATGATTTCCAGTATTTATAAAACAGATTAATATGCCAAGAGACATATTCATGTCAATCATGCATTTCCTAAAGCAGTATAAAATGGATTATTTACTAAAAGTGCATGCATTTATGCAATTAATTTCCTGTGAATATTCTGTATAAATAACTTGTAGAGTGGCTGTGCATTGACCTTTAAAAAGCTGAATTTAGTCTCAGCTCCAACATCCCTGAAGACTGAACTAATTGATATAGAACTAAACCTGAATAAACATCAGAGTAAGTGGACATTGAGATGATTTACTGATATGGTCAAAGCTAGATGAAAATTTCAGTGTGTGGAAAAGAGGATAAAGCAGTGTTAGCTGATGCTTGAAATGATTGGAGTAAATTAAAATGAAGAAGACTAGTCTTAGGTACCGGTTTCAGTTTAGCTAGGTTCAATTGTGATAGAAAATTATGGTTTTAATAAGCAATCCTAACTGATTCAGTAATTTATTTCCATTCCTGGTGAACATTTGTCTGTTGATTGACACTTTTACTGACTATCCTATATAAGACCAAGGTTTGAGTGAACTCTAGAGACTGAACTATATCATTATTAGTGATTCCTTTAGTCAAAAGTAAGATAAATTTCAGGTTCAGAAGTGAGATAAATTTCAGTTTTCCCATTTAAAAATGAGAATAGTTTTTTTCTGAATCAGAGTGACTGATCTGGCACTGGCTATACCCAGGATATCTGACAAACCCAGCTTTCATCAGAAAGCATTAGCGTAAATAGCCTGAAATATTTCTTTTGAAGTATCATGGATTCAGTTAGCCCTCAACAAATCCAGGACAAGGTCTGGGGATCCAGCTTGCTATGACTGTCTTGTAAATTAAGCAGATCCAGGATCCTTTTATGGCATTAAGGCAAGCTCAGATTATTTATTACCTCATCCTGAAGAGAGTGTAATTGTTCCCTTAACTGAGCCTTTCAGGAACTGTACTTGCCTTGTACTGGCTGTTGCATTTTCCTGAGGAAAACGCTTGGGGAAGTGTCAGTTAGAGTTAAAAGCACGCCATGAATGTCTCCAACCGTTTATCAGTACAAACATTTGGGCTCCTGCAGCGCTGGCTGGCACAGCTTCATTTACTGTTACGGACACAATCTGTGCCTACAAGAGGCACCACGGTGCTGCTCCAGCACACAGGTGGATTTTTGAGCAAAGCAGCTTCCAGTTAGGCTCCTGTGATAGGTTCAGAAGGCCAGAGGCTCGAGGCGTGCTGCCATGCAGCCTGGATCTGTCCAGGTCACCAGCTGACCATGTGTGCAGGGTAGATGTTTACCTCTGAGTCACCGGGCCTGGGCTCCCTTTACAGACAGCTGAGGGCTTAGAGCATGAGTCACCCAAACCCAGACTACCTGTGCCTTACAGGACTTCTCACTACAGGCTACAGAGAGTGGGTGACCCACCAGCACCTGAAGTGGGAGGTAATGATTGCCACTCCAGGCCCTGTGATTTCTGAGTGTGACTCAGCAGCTGAGATCCAGGAGGTCTTTCAGTTCACAGGAAAGTTGGGAAAGTTTCCATTTCATGTGGATGTCAGAATTAAACTGGCTTTTGAGAAAACTGAAGTTTTATGTTGTTGGGACGGAAAGGTTAAAAGCGGAAGAATAGCAAAGAGGGTGGTAGAGTTGCTCAAGTGACCTTGCAGCTGGGAATACCAAGGCTTGGAGAATATGTGATGGAAACCTATTTGGAAGTGGAAATGCCTACAGCTATTAATCCTCTGTCTGTTTTGAGAAGTAGAATCTCTGTGTGGAGGTAACACAGGTGTTTGCAGAGACTTGAGGGCCTCCTCATGGACATGCTTGAGCTCCCTGTCTTGGGAGAGAGCCCAAAGCTCAGAGATCATAGCAGGCACAGAGGAGATCGCAGCGTGCTGGTAAACTCCACATGTGTGGGCCCTTGATAAATGGGTGCAAACAGCAGCCCTGCTGCCTGCCGGGACTGGGCTGAGCCTGACGGTGCCAGCATTCCCACTGGAGTGTCTCTGCTGCCCGCATGCGGCTTCGGGATCCTCCAGTTAGCAAGGTAATGAAACAAATTTACTCTTTTCATTTCAGCCGTGGTTTTGGTGTTGTTCTGGCCACCTGCCTGTGTCAATTCACACATATGTGAACTAGAACTCCAGCTTTTTGGACAGAACTATATCACATCTTTGTAGAGGTAATGACTAATCATAGCATGAGACTGAACGTTAAGTCTTGTTTGTTTTTTATCAAGCAGTCCTTGAAACAGCTAGTACTTCAGAAATAAAAACAATACAATTATTTTAATGAGGGTCTGCTCCTTGATCTTTGTACCTCTTGCCCTACTGTTCTAATATTTTCATTTCAGTGTGGTTTCATACCCAATGCTGACCTTCTATAAAGGATTTTGGACTGTTTTTTAAAATACTACAGCATCAAATAAAATTAATTTAGCAGTGATTAACATTATAGGTGAATTTAGGAATTTTGCATCAATTTATTCAAAGAACCCAAGGAGATGGACCAGATGTCCAGAAACCAGGATTATCACTATATTCATTATTTTGTATCATCTCTGCAGAGTTCAGAAGTCAATCTGGGCCTCCTACAGGACAGTCTTATTGTCAAGAAATCAAAAGCATTCTCAATGACATTAGATGTTTACTATTAGTAAGAGTGGTATTTGCAGTTACACAACTAGTGCTACAAAACAAACTGTAAACCTGTTTAAATCTCATGCCTGACAGCTAAACTTTGTCAGGAATAAATGATAACAGGTGAAGGACAGGTTATTTCACGTTTGTCTCTCAGGGAAATTATGCATATTCAGTTCAAACTTCCAGTACATTTGGAGATGGGACCCCAAAGGTGAATTTTGCCCTGCACAGGTTCACATTTGCCTTCATGCTGGATATCATGTGAGGTCTACACCCCTCATTTTAGAAAGGATGTGTCAGAACTGGTGCAGGCCCAGAGAAGGGTAACAAGCACAATGAAATGCGTGGTCTCTGATATAAGGAATAAGTGAGCCGTCTGGGGCTTCTCAATATGGAAGAGATGACTTAGGATGCAAAAGACAACTGCAAAATTATGAATGGCATAAAGTGGGAAGAGAAAGATTAATTTGTCCAATAAAAATACAGGAAAAATCACAACTACTAGTGATACCTAAAGATTTTTGCTGTTTCTGTATTTCTCTTATAATTGTAGCTCTGTATAACTATGCTCATTGCATAGTTATGTAGCTCCAGGTATTTTTCCTACACTTCTTCACTCTGTCTGTGCCCAAGGATGGCCCTTTAGGGTTGTGAACTTCATCTGGGGAATGATGCATAGCCCACCAGTCAGATGTGCACTCCCAGGCATTTCCCACCATGTTGTACAGGCCACATCCATTGGGAGGAAGTGCAGTGACAGATGCAGTCCCCTTGTATCTGTCCTCTGCAATGTTATTAATTGGGAATTCTCCCTGACAGATATTGGCATAGTGTTGACCTTTGGGCTGCAGTGTGCTTCCCCATGGGAAAAGCCTATTTTCAAGGCCATATTCTTCATGAACACGAAGGTTCTCCAAGAGATGCTGAGTAGTGCTGGATTTTTTCCCCTCAGCAGGAACTTTAAGGAAGATTTTTCCATTCTGTGTCATCAGCAAGGGACACTCCTCACATGTCTCCTTCCTGAGGTGAGATTTAGTAATCTTTCAGTCAACATTAGAAGCTGGGTTCAAGGAAAGCAAAAGCAGCTGATTCTCCAGCCAAGGGACAGCAGCCTTGTGTGAATACTTGCAACAGACATTGTGAAAACAAGAGCCTTGAATGTATGTAAAGAATGATTGGAAAAGTACTTACAAAAGAGATTCATTGCAGTTTGCCAATGAGCAATACTATATCTAGTTTAGGAAATACCCTGAATGAAAAGGGTTTGAGTCTATGAGAAAATTAGGAAAGGATGTTAAACATTTTCCTTGTTTTTACATCTTCCTAGTTATCTCCTTCAGTTAGGTCGATTCTTGCTCTGAAACAGAAAATTCTTCTGTTCTTATTCTGGGTTTGATCGCAAAGGATAATTGATATCTTTATACAAACCTGTGGATTCAAAACAACAAATGGAATATGCATTGATTTTTACTAAAATAAAAAAAAAGTTGACATAAGCAGACTAAAATACTTCTTAGTGATGCTTTTGGTTTCTTCTGGTCCCTACTATTTCCCACAGAGTGGATGGAGGTTGCAGCTGCTGGTTAGTGAATGCTGAGGAATGCCTTAAGTGCAGGTAGCTCAGTGTGAGCTGCAGGTAGAGCTCTGCCTGGTGGGAGCTCGAGGCAAGAGACTGTGAGGTGCCAACTCTTTGTACAACAAAGGACACAGGGACCTGTGTCACCAGGCAGGTGACCAGACACCCAGAGACACAGCAGGAGCCCATGGAAATCCCGGACTATCACACGCGTAGACTGTGAGGGTATAAAAGCCCAGGGTCCCTCCTTGGAGACAGCCAGCTCAAGCTGTTCTACTGCCGCACCATGATAAAATCACTTAAAGGAGCCAGAGGTCTGAGACTCTGCTATGGAAAACCCAGGGTGGAGCTGGTCAGGAAAGGTTGTCTGACTGTGAGAGTGGGGTGAGTTGGGAGCCAAGCAAGGCACCTGCAGGCTCACTGGAGCTGTCTGTTGTGAAGGGGCCTCAGGCAGCAGTTAAAATCTCTGGTGGTGGGAGTGTGATGGCCAGAGGGCCCCCCAAATGGTCAGACAGGGAAGTTCCCTTAACTTTCTAACCAGCCCCTGATTACATTTATTGTGAATAGTATACATAAAAATATTTCACCCTGTTACAGACAATTAGAGATATCAAATCCAGAGTTATGCCACCACCTCAAAGTGAAATCTGACAGTGATTATTTTATATAACTCCATAAATTACTAGAGACAATAGTCTTGGACTCGTTGCATGAAATGAGACAATATTGGCTTCAAAATACAGCAGTGTGTAGTTATTAAAATAAGCGTAAGTCAACTAAGACTGATTTTTTTGCTTTGGAAAAATATCGGGTCTTATATCTGTGGATGACAAACACTGTTTAAAAAAGAAACATAATGGACCATGCAGAAAAAAAAAGAGAGAAAGAGAAAGTCTATTACTGGTACAGATGATTCAGTTCCAAATGTCTTTAGATAATAAACTTACTGAACATTTTTAAACATTTCAGTGTATGTATTTGAATCCTTAGAAATGATCTGAGCAGACAGCTTAAGTGTCACTAATACCATTAGAGTTTTAACCATTATTAATTCAGCCATTTTAACTTTCCAGTAGTGAGATGCAGCTTTACTTACCAATTTTATTCTTAAAATGTTTCGAGAGGTTGCTGGTGCTAGCATATTTGAGGTTTACATGTGCCTCAGCATTTCTGCAGGTTAATAATGTCCTGAAGGCTACAGGATTTCCTTTTGGTTTCCAAAATTCATATGCATTATTGCAAATTAGTTCTGCCACAAAGGAATTCATAATGAAAACATCAGAGGGAATTAAAGTGCTTCTTATAATACTTGAGCTTGCTCCATTAATCGGAGGGCAAAATGAATTGAGTCATTATGTTCCCAGACGGTATTAGGGACCAAATGGGAAGCCCTCTCTCAGCTTGATATTTTTTTTTTCACTGTAAGTATTTTTTGCTGGGGGAGTGGGTCAAGTCCAGGGGCAGCAAATCCATAGTGGGTAATTCAAGTCCCCGAGTAATGTTTTAATTCAAGTTTTAATCTCTATGCACAGAGACATTGTCTTTATGCACAGGTTGCTGTTAACTAGCAAGAGAGGCAGAAAGATTAGGAATGTACACAGTGCATTACCTTGAGAGGAGAGGGAAGGAGTGTGTCTTTTATTGTAGAATTATTTGGCTTTCAAGAGCTGCCTTCTCATACCTATATGCATGACTTGATTGGAAATTTATTGATATCTGAAAGTTGTCTGGAAACCAACAGGCAGCGTGATATTTATAATAACAGTAATTGTGATTGTCAAGCAAATGAACAAAGCAGTACCTTTAATTAAGCCATCTGATCCACCTGGGAGAAAACAGACAAGATTTCAAATCTGAAGTAGGAGCAACAAACTTGGAGTTGGTATTTATTCAAGCAGTTAAAATGTGCAGTTCTGCCACTGCACTGTATATGTTTTATAGGGAGACTTGAGTGCATTTTTATTCATATGTAATGAAGAAACAGCTAAGATGTCCTGCATGTATCTTTCTGCAAAAGTAAGTTTTTAATTAGCCTCTTCAAATAACATATTTGGTTTTAAGCAGACTGCTCTCGTGCTTAAAACACCTCTTACATATTCATGACGACTGCAGTGTATTTACACTGGGTATTGTAAGAGGACACCATTCTGCTCTTGCTCCAGGTGGATGAATTCACTTTATCCCTGCCACAAGATGGAAAATGTGTGTAACTATTTTAGATGACAGTCAATATGTAAATTTACACCACACTGGAAAACTGGATTTTTTTTGTCTATGATGTTGGTACACAATGCTATCTGTGTCTGGTTTGGAGCTCAGTGAGCTTGCATGTGACCACAAGAAACCATAAATATGTATCCAAATCATTTCCTTGCATGTGACAAATGACAATTCTGAGAAGTGTTGGAATAGGGCTAGTGGAAGTCTACGTGCCCTGCATGGAAAAGCTGATTTCGTGCTTGTGTTCAACAACAGGCTCTGCCTGTGCTGCTGATCTAGGATTTGCATGGTCTTTTAACAAGGCAACAAGCAGAGGATGGGTGAGGTTGTAGTGTCTTTTCCTGCCCTGAAACTTTTAGCTTATTCCTATAGGAAAATCTTTCCTCAGAAATAGCATAGACAGAGCTACAGTTAAAGCTGTCAGGCATATCTTTCATATAATAGCTTTATATTATCTTTCATAAAAATTCCCATTTGTTTTTACTGGGAATATCCCACTTTTCAGTCAGCATGTTCTTTGGATATGGCTTGGTTTTCAAGGACTTCCCTAGAAACAAGGACAGAAACCTTTGTGGTCTGTAATTTCTGAGGCCAGGGCATCCACAGCCATAGAGCAGCATGCCAGCTGTCTCATCAGGGATGACAGAGCCTGCCTGTCCCACAGCAGAGAGGTCCAGTTCCAGCAGAAATTAATGTTTTAGGAGTCTTTTTTCTCTCCTTGTTTCTGTGTGGGCATCCAACAGATCTGAGAAAATGATCCATTTCATTTTGAAATGAAGGAATAGATATTCTCCATGAAAAAAACCTTTTATATATTTTCTTATCTGCAGTATTTCGAAACTAAAATTAAATTTCATTGAAATGAAATTTAATTTTGAATTGGTCACTATGTAACATTTTTGAAGTGTTATAATTTCCTGAAACCCTGAAATTGTTATGCCAGATCTCTTTATAAATTCTAGTTGCTGATGTAGTGAATATAAAATCTTCAAACAAAAGGTAAGCCAACTCCTCAGTCATGGCAATAAATTAAAAAATTGGGATTTAAGAAAAGAAATGTAGTTATTATTTTAAATAATATTCAGGCTGAAAGACTTTCAATGTTTTAATGTAAACATGAGATCAGGCAATTTACCATTTCATTCTGACTTAATGCTAAGATTTTCTTCAAATCAGAAATCCCAGCTAAAGGATTAAGTTAAAAAAAACCCCAATAAACATGATGATAAACAATGACAGCAAAAATAATAACAGGTGATTTTAAAACCCATTCATTCTTCTGGATGCAATATTTTTTTAATGTATGTATTTAAAAGAAAAAGCTTCAGGAAAGCGGAAACTAACTTTCAGGGAAGTTTTGTAATTTTAAATATGAACACAAAAAAAAGACACTTCCAAAGTTTCCTTCAAAAAGAAATACCAGGAACTCAGGTTTAGGCCATTTTTTTCTTAATAGTTTATGTAGGTCTTTATTTTTTTTGTATTATAATGTGTACATTTCTTGAAGCTGATGAGGTAAAAGAGAAAATGTTTGTGTAAAAATGTGAAGCAAATACCCTTTCTCAGTAGGCTTTTAATTTTCTTTTTTTATCATAAAAGCCAGCATGTAGCCACAGAAACAAAGTGATGTTTCTGCTGCAGTATTTTGACATAAAAATAATTCCAGGAAAGATAAAGTATTTTTAAATCTAACTGCAAGAAAGAGAAGAAAAGACAAACTTTTTCTTTTAGCCAAGAGAAAATTTTAGATACAAGAAAGCTTCGTGTGCACAATTTCTTTCCTCCCTCTAAAAAAAAATCGGGGTGTGTTGGGTTTGTGGGGCAAGGTTTTGGTAGTGGGGGTACTACAGGGGTGCCTAGAGTGAGAAGTTGCCAGAAGCTTCCCCTATGTCTGACAGAGCCAATGCCAGGTGGCCCCAAGACAGACTCATTGTGAGAGTGGTAAGGCACAGGAACAGTTTGCCCAGGGAAATTGTAGATGGAAATCCACAACATCCGTGGAAATGTCCAAGGCCAGCTTGGATGGGCTCTGAGCAACCTGGTCCAGTGCAAGGTGTCCCTGTTCATGGCAGGGGTGTTGGAACCAGATGATCTTTAAGGTCCCTTCCAATCCAAACCGTTCTGTGATTCCATGATAAGATGCTGGGCAGTGAGACAATTGGAAAACTGTGGCTGCACCTCCTCAGCCTGCATGACCCATAAGGCTTGGGGCAAATTGCACCCCCAAAGAGTGGGATGCAGCAGGGTGTGAACCCTGCAGACCCTGCTAATGTGGAGGAGCACTTTGCTACTCTGAGATGCAACTGCACAAGAGAATTTTTGTGGATGAGGCAGAAGGCAGCTGAGCTCCTGCAATGCACAGTACCTTCTTGAGAAAGGAACCCATTGAACATCCTGACAGTCCTGGTGGTGATGATTCAGGAAACTAAGGCTTCTTTATTTGGGATAATAAATTTTTTGACTGTCTAGTTCAAGCTAAGGAATAACTCAGAACACAAATGTAATCAAGACAACTTTGAGAGTAATGCAAGAAAAACTTAGTCTTCACCTTTCGGATCTCCTCTTTATCTCTTTATGCCTTATATATATTAATTTCAGTATTAGCACAATTTATTTCTGAGTGATACAGAATGCTGATGAAAATGATGAGCTACCCTGTGACATTTTTTGCATAGTCATGTAATAAATGAAAACAAGTTAAAAGAAATCTTTTTTGTTATTTTGTTTGAAAATAAAATATTGATATCTCAGACTAGTTATAAATGGAGTTCTGTTTGGAATTAGGACAGGTAATTACCATTAATATAAATCCCCATCTTGGTTACTCCACTTCCCTTGTTACTTTTATCCACATTTCATATCCTCTTTTCTTTCCCAATATCCTTTGCCTTCAGTTTTTTTCTTGCTTTCTTCTCATGGTGGTTTTATTTCCATGTTCTCATCTTTTTCTGCCTTTCCCTTTCTTTCTTGCTTTCTTGCTTTCTTGCTTTCATTCTTTCTTTCTTTTGCTTTCTTTCTTTCTCCTTTATTTTTCTTTCCAGGCATCACTGTTACTGTATCTCGTTTTTTTTTTTTTTGCCTCTCTGACCCCTAAAATCCCCAAATCAATCTCTGCCGCTGCTACTTGTTTGCTGTTCCTTGCAGCCACCAGCACTAGTTCTGCACTTCATCTCCACAGCCAAGGCAAGCAGAAAACCAGGCTTTGAACACCCCGCAGCAACAAACAGTGTGACCCCAGGGGTTGTGTTCCAATTGTTTGTTATAAAATCAGCACTTGAGAGTGATACAAGCAATTCGTGCCTTCTGCTGGCCACACCTTGGCTTCCTCCCTAGAGGGAAGGACCGGCTCAGACCTGTAATATTCTTGCATCCTAAAAATCGTGTTATTGTTGTCACTGACTGTATAGGGAGACACAGATTGGGAGAGCGTATCAGCTGAAGCATTAGCTGATCCTACACATCAGAGGTGGTACCTAGGTCCACCTCAGACACCAGAAGGAATGCAGCCCTGGGATTGGTGGGAGCACTAGCACTGCTTCTGAGCTTCTCCAGGATTTTCTTAAAAAGCTGGGGCATTCCTAAACACTTCATTGAGGGTGTACGGGAGGCAGTCAAGGAAAGGAGCCTTCTAGTAATTATCTGTGATTCTTATTTTCATCTGTTGTTAAAACCAGTGAAAAAAGTGCTCATTCCAGGATTTCAGCATTCCAAAGGAATCCTTTTGTTTCTCTCCAGAGAGTGAAGATATTTAATTGCCATATGAAATACTGAGAAGGTTTTCTGAAGGTCTGATGCCATGGGTTGCCAAAGCACTTTCAGCTGCCATTGAACTCTGTCAGAGGTGAGTTTCACAGGCAGTGATAAGGAAGTGCAGAAAGGCTGGATGAGAACGTGCCACATGCCCTTTCACAGTTTGCTTTCAGTTGCTGATAGCTCTTTTTGCTTCTCCTCCCCCATTCCTATGCCTCCAGCAACTCTGTGCCATTTCCTTTGCTCTTTTTAACTGAAAATGCCTCATTAAACATGATTCTATTTTTCACATGCTTTTCAGTCATACACATAACCTTCAGACTGGGGCTCTCGATTTTCACCTGTTATCTCTTTATGTCAGTTGTGCAAACTTTGAAGATGCAGTAACAAATCTGTGACCAAGCACTTGGAGAGCTGTCAAGAACAGAACAGGTCATGTCTGCCAACTTGGGCATTGCCAGCTGCACTGCTGAACATCCACAAAACCCAAAGCAAGCCAAACAAGGCAAACATCCTCCAAGCATTCACTTCCTCTTTGGAGTCCTCCACTGGTTGGATGAGAAAGGAATTTTCTTCTGGTTGAATTCTCAGAGTAAAAATAAAAGTATTCAAGGCCACACTTTGAGTGGACAGTTACTCCACAAAATAGTCATTGAACTCTTGGAAGGTCTGAAAGTGTATCTGAGATCTGGCAGTGGAGCTGACAAGAGGCAATGACACGTTATCTAGCTATAATAAAACAGAAGGACTGGAGGCTTAGTCTTACAGTGATTTTGTGGTAGTGAGGCAAAAATTCTAGGAGATTTTCAAAGCTTACCCCCCCACCCCCCCGAACTCAAAATAACAGTTATCCTGAAAAAAACCTGGAAAAATAAAATGAATCTTGGTTATTTTCCCTTCAAGCTAGTGCCATTTTTGCTAAGCTGTCCAATGGTGCCAGAGTATGTAACATCTTAGTCATCAGCAATCTGGCAGGTATTTTGTCCCTTATATTGATCCAACAGCTACGTGCCAGGCTGTTTGCGCCATCTGTCACACCAGCGTCAGCACGGGGGACAAAAGGTGGACAGCTGGTACTATCAGTCTGGAATGCCATTTTAAGGGAGAAATACCAGAACCTGTGTCAAAAGGCATAGAAAACAGAGACCTTCAGAGGGGAAGACACTAAAGCAAATGCATTTCAGATGGAGCAGCTCATCTTTTCAACCACACTTGTAATGGTTATCAAAAACACATTTCTAAGAATGTAAAAGGTCATAGGATGCCTAAACTGAACATAATCAGTCTTCATTATGCATACTTTTGGTCTTCCAAGGAAAGCAAAGTTGCCTAAAATGACTGGTTATAAAAAGCCAATCTGTAACGAATCTCTCAGCTGCAGAGAACAGGAATAAAACTGCAGCAGAGAAAATTTCTGGATTGATTTTTGCCATGGAATCATAGTTACCAGGGAAGCATTCATCAAATGCTGGCCAGAATGTGACCTCCGTTTCTCTGCTCCTCCTTGCAGGTTTGTCTTTGGTAAAAAGCTATTTCACAGTCTTATGAATAAGTTGGCAAGGGAGTAATGCATAACCCAAAGCAGGATGCTTGGAGTGATTTTTCATATGTCCAAAGGCAAGTCAACCCAATATTCAGCTCCACAGTGCGTCAGCCAGGCCATCAGGCACTGTTTCAAGTCAAATCTGCAAATCAGCCAAGGAGACATTAGGAAACACACAGAACTACACGTTAAAGGTTCTGCTGAAGAGCATACTGCAGCAAACGTGATTCAGGACATACTGCACCACTTTGAAATTTACAGCCAGTCTATACCTTCTGGATTGAAAGTGGTGCCAACATGACATATGCAGCTGAGGATTGTGCTTATATTCCTGTACTTGTTTTGCAAAGTGTTGCAATTTGGTTTTGAGACTTGAATGATAACTGCAGCACTGAAAATAGAATCATGGCTCATCAGAAGATAGTCACTTTGCATATTTCACTGAGGCTAGTGTAATGCAGAGTGAAGACCAGAAAGAAAATAACTTGTTAAAGATCAACTGAAGCAAAACAGTCTGCTTCCGGAGTTTAAAGATGAAGGCTTTGCAATTATACATAGGAATACTGAAAGCCAGGGATTTCTGCTCTGTGAAAAATGTTGAAATTTACAATTTTATTCCATGCTATAAGAAAAGCAAAATTGATCAAAATACAGTTTTAAATAGTCTTTTGACTAAAAACTGATTTTGGAGATTTTTTTCCAATCTAATGGCTTTATGTGTAATTGCATAATCCATCAACACTGAAGAATGGTATGACTAGAATATGAAATACTTCTAATGACAATCTGTAAAAATAGCATTAGGGCATCCTATTAAAAATATTACTTTCTTCCTAGAAAAATCAATGCATTCTTGCTACCCTGGGCTTCAGAAGGGCAAAATTTGGTCTCTTCATGTATTTGCCTCGTAGAGTGCCATGGGATAGAGACCTGAAGGCAAGAGGGGCTCAAGACAGCTGGATAATATTCATGGTTCATTTCCTCCAAGCTCAAGATTGGTTCATTCTTCAGTAAAAAATCAAACAAAGAGGCAGGAGAGCTGCAGAGGGGAACAAAGAGCTTCTGGCAGAAGAAGGGCATGTACAGAATGTGGAAGAAGGGATAGGCTGCTTGGGAAGAATACAGGAACATTTTCAGACTATGCAAGAATGCAAAGAGGAAGGCTATGGTCTAATTGGAACTAAATCTGGCAAGGGTTGTCAAGGACATCAAGAAGGGCTTCTTCAAATCCATGATTAGCAAAAGGAAGACTAGGGAAAATGTGGGACCACTGGTGAATGGGTTGGGTGCCCTGGTGGGGAAGGACCCAGAGGAGGTGGAATTACTGAACACCTTCTTTGCTGCTAAGGCCAGCCCTCAGGAACCCCAGACCCTGGAGCCAAGAGACGAAGTCTGGAGAAAGGAAGAATTTTCCTTGGTTCAGGAAAATCAGGTGTAGCGGGTTCAGTTCGTTTCCCGGCCAATGCACCAATTAATGTGGTGGTTTAGTTCACGTCTTTTTTGTGAGATAAGAATTAGAAGAAGGGCAAAGCAGGCTTAAAACTTTAAAGAATATAAAGAAGTTTATTACTAACAGAATTAAAGGTAATAAAAAAATAA
>VWZT01004349.1:461490-492239 GCA_013397055.1 Pachycephala philippinensis | reverse complement strand
GGCTCCGAGGGGTCTTCTTGCAGCACCCCGGGAGTGCCGCGCCTCGGCCCCGAAGAGGGAAGGGGAGAGGGCAGGGGGCTTGGCCCGGCCCAGCGGGCTCGGCCCCCGCCACCCCTCCCGGTGAGGGACTGGAAACCAGAAGCAAGAATTCCCCGTGCCAGTGCGTTTTATATGCAAAATTGCGAGAAGCGATTGGTCCAAAACCCTGTCCATCAACTCAGTCTCTTCAAACAACCACATCAGGTTAGAGATAATTTAGACAAATCTGAAACCCACAAATTCGTGGGTCTTGATGGGATGCACCCACTAGAGCTGAGGGAGCTGGTACATCTTTTCTGCCCATGTTTCTGCTCACCAGAGATTAGTGATCTCTCTTTGTACTTTAAGGGGTAAGAATCTACCTCTTACATGATCCTGGGCTGGAAAGGAATAAGTTTCTTTTGCAACAAAGTTCATTTCACATTGAAACAGCTTCTTCTGGGAGAGTCTCTGGAAAGCAGCCCTTCCATTTCTGCTTTTCCTTTTGCTTTGGGCATAGTTGTTTAAGACTGACGTATCAGAAATGTGGATTCTGTGAAAAAGAATGTATGAATTCCATCTCAAAATTTGTCCATTATATTGCAATCAAAATATTATTATGAAGAATTACATTTCCCGAGTATACTTTACCTTATTCCATATTGTATCAACATTCAGCTGAATTCAGTATCTGAAGTAATACCTGCTTTCTTCAGTTTGAGTCTCAGAATAGATGAACATTTTTTATCATTGTCAATAGGAAAATTACTTATGTCACCCTTGATATTGAAATGAAACTCAATTATGTTGACCTTGATATCCAAATGAACTGTTTAATATAAAGATCACACATATTGCAGTCTTTTAAAATTACCAGTAGAGAACTACTATTTTATATGATAGATGAGTTATTAAAAGAAGTCAGGAGAAGAACTGAGAAAACTTTTGGTTAAATTAAATAGAGGGGTTCATTAAAAATTTATTTAATATAGAAAGAAAATCATAACTAAGAATTTTCAGGAAATGGAAAATGACTTAGGTCAAACTCTTCACAAATTACCATTCTTTCCCAACAGAAATGAATTTGAAACTAAGCAAGTTCATAGACTGTTGTTTCAGGGGAGAGTTTAAATCAGAATGCTAAAAGTAGAAATTGCTACAGCCCAGAAAGCTAAATATATTAAATTAAAAAGAATTTGAAGTACTATTGAGTATCCTAGGCAATTTCAGTATCCTAGAGAGTGTTGCTTGCTGGAACATTCAGTGAGAGCCAAAATTGCTGTGCATAGTGTGGGGTGTGCACGATCAGGTTCTGCTCTGAGATGCTGCCAGTCATGAAGGTGCCACAGAGCAGGCATCTGTCAAGCCCCTTGCAGTACTGTGAGGGAATCCAGGGTGGGAACGAGAATCTGTTTCTTCAAGTTCACACAAGAATCTCCATGCAAAAATCTATGTTCAGGAGGATTAAAAGTGGCGTTCTTTGCTTGAGGAAAAATCCTGCTAAAGACAAAGAGGCCTGGAGTTTTCATGGCAGAGATCAGCTGTTGGTTAGAAGACACCTAGAATATTTTTCAGAAATTGCTTGGTGAGAAGCATGTGTTAGTATTTTTCTTCCTGTGTTCATTTGCTTTTTTGTATAACAGAGAAATGTTATTTATTTTGTCAAAATAAAGAAAATGTCAAAGCTTTGAGCTCTTGGCCTTTCAGCAGGTGAGCTCACCAGTGCATAGAGGAGGTCAGTGAGCTGAACTTTGGCAGGGATATTAATATTTTATAACGCTCTGTATCAGCATAATTTATCTCATCAGTTAGGTCATGCCACAGTCCTGTGTCTTTTAAGTCCTGAAATATCACCAGCAGTTACAAGCACTGCTCTCACTGAGAGCAGGAGGACTCATAAGGCATTTTCAACTCAAAGCAAGCTCTGATCCCTGGCTGCTGTAAAATGAAAAGAGGACTCATTTTTAATCCTTTTTTTGCTGAACTAAGAAGGAATGCAAGTAAATAAATGGGACATGATATTAGTAAAAACTGCCACAATTTAAATATCTCTCTGAACCAAGGAGGAAAATTGAGTAGAGCTATCTCTATATGTTCTTGGTATGGAGGCTTTCTATAAGGGGATCCCAGACTAGGGAAAGTGTTCTCAGGCTTTCTTATGGCAGAAAATACAAACTGGCAGTAAAGCATTTATCAGAAGGACAGGACTCCAGAAGAAGTAAGCTAGTTTATCTCACAAAACTGAAATTCTAATGATACCACTTGCAACAACAGAAGAACAAGTGTCGCTTGCCAGTGACTAGTTACTACACTTCAAAATACTGTTAATGTGTTTCAAGCCTAAGTGAGAAGAACAACAACCAAAGCTCTTAAAGATATTCTAACTTAACTTCAGCATGTGATATCAGTCCTGCTGACTTGTGGTCACTAGTATTGCTTATTGTGCTTGTTTCCCAATCTTATTTGCCACCTGCTCCTCATTTACTGTCCCTTGAAGAATGCTCATGGATAACCCATTTTGAGAGCTATGGGAGCAACCTCCACTTCATTTATTGAGTTGGCATGTATCTGGCTGTGGTGGGAGGCAGGGAAATCCAGCCTTCTAGCTTCCCATGGCATCCCACAGTAATCTTGGATGGCTCTGGGATGTGTTTCAGGGTGGGATCTCACGTCTCCTTTCCCAAGACATTATGATTCCTTTCTGTCTTCCTAAATTTGGGAAATGCTGATTGATGTGCTTGCCGAAAAGCATGAATAGGAGTTATCTCTAGCAGCTCATGTGAACAGTCTTATCTGCCAAGGCACCTCAGTTCAGACCTCCTTTAATCCTGCTGTCTCAGTCTCTCTTCAGTGTACCACTCAGTGTTGCAAAGCTTGATGACAATTTGGGGATGCAGAGAAGCAGATCACATATATTTTACCCTGTGCCTTATGCCATGATCTGAGCATGTGTTTTCAGCAGTGATATGATAGTACCCACTGAGCACCTAGCCTCATTTGTTTTACCAGTCTGTAAATCTCTAGTTTTTCTTCAAGATTTCCTATTTTAGAGTCATAAATGTGCCTGCACACTGTAGGCACCTGTTGGCATACTGTCAATTATGGCAGCAGTAGAAAAATATTGAGGGTGTAAGAACAGGCTACTCAGACTTTTTCAGTACTAAATTGACATGCCTTGACTCACCTCTTCTATTTAGAAGTCATAAATTCTGTTCCATGAAAGTTCATATTCATGGGCCATTAGCTTTGTTTGTCACTTAGGGTAATTAGTATAGATTCATAGAATCATTTAGGTTGAAAAAGACCTTTAAGATCCTCATCCAACCGTAAACCAAACACTGCCAACTCCACCACTAAACCATGTCCCTAATTATAGAATCACTTAGGTTTGAAAAGACCTATAAGATTATTAAGTTAAATTGTAAACCTAACACTTTCTCCCTTCAAATGTCCTGGACAAATACAGGTTTTTAATTTCTCACTATATTGTATAAAAGCACCTGGCAGTGCTCCACTTTCTTTTCTATAGCAACAGAATAATTTGAATATGAATGTAAATACTCAGATTTCATATACACATTTTCAGATACATGCTGTCAGAATTCCACAATACACAGACTGCAAAACATTGAAGATGCAGATTCAATAAGTCACCTTCCATTTAAAGAGGTGTCCCAGTGTTTTCCCTGATATTTTGGGCACAACATTTGTCCTGTTCACATTGATACAAGAATCAAGATCTGTTGAGTTAGTTTTTTTACTTTTAAATCCAATGATTATGGCTGAATTCATAGTAATGTCCCTTTGTTACTTTCTTTGTAGAACTGGAAAGGGGCAGGGAAGATTTTTTATATGCTGTTCTGTTTTTTTGTGCACAGACTATCCCAGTAATTAAGTGGGCAAGCTGGCACAGGAGTGCACAATGTCAAGAAAGCAGGAGTTAGCATCGAAACAAATTAATGCAGCTTGTTTCAGGCAAACTCAGTAAACACTTATATTGTGTCAGTTTTGCAGTCAGAAATCATTTTTAAAATCTGACAATGGCTAAATTAGACAGTTTTCCATTACTGCCTTGAAAAGTAAAAGCGTAATTGCCACTTGCATCTGGTAAAATGGATTTTGCATTGCGATATTTAACACATAGTGAATGAGCAAGCTAAAATCAATAAAAAGTAGACTGAAACTTTGTGCTTTCCCTCACTTTTCTTTTTGTTGCCTAGGAGCACTAGGCAATTGATGCAAGTATTTATTGGAGAAGTTCGGATACCACACTCTCCTTGCATAATGTTTCTTTATAAAATATTCATATTCCAGTTGGAGTTCATAATATATGTATTGAATGAAGTGTGGCAGGTTTGCTATAGCTAGTAAGAGGGGCTGTACTTTTTCAGAGGTAGAAGCTGCCACTTTTAGGATTTCCACAGGCCAATATGAAAATATAATTTTGGAATATCAAGGACTACAGCAAGCTCCTCTCAGGGGGTCACGTTGCTGTCTTGTGGGCTCAGACAGCAGAGGTTCTGGGCAGCTGTTGGGTAATTTGATGTGTGCATTGCTGGTAAAGGGGGCTCCCCCTCACCTGAGGTCCCAGACTTGTGGGTGGTAGAAATGGTGAACAGTGGTGCCCATGGGGTAGCTCTAACCTCAGCTGAACGCTTCTGTGTAAGCTGTTCTCTGTGTGTCATTGAACAAGGAGGGCACCCTTTGAAAATGCATCATCACTAGTTTTGTTTTCAACAACCGCTGAAAAGATGTGGTGAAAAGAAGACAACCTTGCCAAATTAAAATTTTGGGCAGTTTTAATGCACTGATGTCATTGATACCACAGAGTTTCTCTTTGCTCAGACGTGGAATAGCTATGGTGACATTGTGTATATATATTAAAGCTGAAAGAATAATTTGAAGAGAATAATTTATTTGATGTATTGATCTGCCCTCTCACCTTTTTTATCTGTCTCGTCCATTTAGACAGAAAAGTCTTTGGTTGTATCCTGACCCCAGTAGAGTCAATAGTAAAAGGCTGATAGACTTCACCAGAGCCTGGATCTTACCCTGGGGGTTTTAACTTGGCAGCTCTATGGAGCCTTGATATTTACAAAGCAAAATGGACCAATTATTTAAACAAGGATACAAGGAATGAACAAATAGTTTTGTGAACACTAAAGAAGAGATGCTTGCTCTGGGCTCTGGGTCAATTCTCCAGTGTCTAATAAGATGTGAGTGCATACCTCAGGCTTTGCCTCAAGCTTCTTTTTGATAGACTGCTTTCATGAGGCTATTGGGAAGAAAATACTTCAGAGACCTTTGCCCCTTTGTCAAATCTAGTTTTAGTTAAGCAATAGGCAGGAAAATTACTGAATGGGAGGGAAAGGAGGAGACACAGACACAGCGAATGACTTCGTAAGTCACATATTCTAGGAAAACATTTTAAAATTAATAATATCAAACTAATTTTAATTGGTTCCCCATTATTTCTTCTTTATTTTAGAGCTTTTTAGCATTGATCTCAAAAGTAAATTTTAATAGAGCCTTCCTTTTTGCTAGATGTAATTCTCTAAACTGTGCCACAATGACATCTAATAAGCATGTTTGTTTCTTCAGTCTTAGTGTTCCTTTAAAATAAATTAGTGTGGAGGTGTGTCCTAGACTATCTGAAACCAAAGAGAAGGAGTGAGGGAGAAAAGCAGCTCTTTCCAATTTCTGTTGCTTGTCCTTTATACGTGCCAAATGATAAAACAGAGAGATCATACCTGTGTTTTGCACAGATACCCATACAGCTAAGCTTGGATCAAAGGGAATTGCTAAGTTTGCAGAAAGATATGACCTTTTTGGACTTAAGGAAAAAATATTTTGGAAAACTACAACTCATGTAAATAAAGCATATACTCAATGCTTTTCCAGAGAATCTTAAAATAAAGCATGAAAAAGAAGTAACAAATTAAAGGTTATTTGGAAAAGTAACACACATGGATAATGAATTGCATGAAGATCTCAGGCTTAAAGATCTGTAGGAACAGAGAGAGCAACTCGCAGCAGAAAATCTACTTCTATTATCCAAATTGCACCCATTTTGTGCAAGAATGACTAAATTTATCTTCTAAGTCTGTAATCTGACTATGAAAACCCCACAAGTTTTCAAAATTTGAGCACTGTTTACTTGTGTGGGTTTTGAGCATCCTCAATTTCGGATAATTTCTGTCAGTAAGTGCATTCAGCAGTACTGGGAAATCAGAAAAAGCTGCTACACACCTTGGAAAGTCCAGGAATTTTATGTACTATGGATATTCATAATTTTCTGGAAAGTATTGTGTTTCCTGGATATGAGTTTGTATTTTACATTTTGACAGCCAAAACGTGGATATAATTTCAAACTCATATACAGTGACATGGTATTGAAGAGCTCTGAGGTATTGATATAAACATGCAGGAGAATAAATGACAGACTCAGAAATGGATTTACATGAAGGACTTCAGCTTTATGGCTTTAACAAAGCAGCTGGGTAACAAATGTCTAAATCACACTTACAATGGTGGCAGTTAGATGTCAGTGCATGGTTACAAGGGTCCAGCTGTGAAATCAGTGATTTGTGGCAGAACTCCCTCTTCATCCTGTCCAAGGACATAGCCTTTGGAGCTGGGATAGAGGTTATCAATAAAATATTCTCCTAAAGTCTCAAATTTCTCTGCTCAGAGGTAGTCTGGATTCAACTGGTATAACTGTAGTAATCTCACTGAATTTCCCAAGTTGGTGGAAAACGTAAGAAATCAAAGATGGAATATTAACACCCTCAAAGAGGTTCCTGTTTTCAACTGGCTACATAGGAGTTTAAAGCAACCAGAAAGCTAAGGTAGGCACTTCAATTAAATATCTGACATGAAACTGAATGAATCTAGCTGTGGTCCATCAGCTAAATCTATCTCATTTACCCTTGAGAAAAGATAGAGTGATTCTAGACAAATTTACCTTTCCTTTCTGAATATGGAAATTTCATATCCCACTGTGCTTGTATCATAGGGAGAGGGAAAAGAAATGAAAAATATAGGCTGACAGAAATAACTTTTAGATCTCCAAATAATCTGAAAGTGCTTTCCACTGCTAAGGTTTAAAAGAATGTCTAAGGGTGAAGGCTAGAATTTAGCTTGTTCAAGACTTAATCTTCTCCAGACATTGAGCCAGTGTGGGTTTTGATGAAGAATTGAAGCAGAAGTGTCTATCCCATGTCACATTCTGTGGTACAGTCATTCCCACCGGTGAGAATAGGAGCACTAAGGATCAGAAGCAAGTAAACAGAGACAGGAGTACCATAATTACAAGCAAGTGAAAAAGTGTGTGTATACTTTTTGAAAATCTGCTTCCATATATCATAAATTTATGCAAAGGGCAATTACTTACAGAGGGCCATTTCTTGGTGGCTTCAGAAGCAGTTAATCCATGGTGTGCTCTCTGCTGAATCACAGCAATTCCTTGGGTCTTTTGCTTCAGTGTAATTTATCTGGGCCAGCTGCAGATTTGGAGTGCCTGCATATTCAGAAATTAATTTTACTCTTTGTATTTGCAGCAATGCCAAGGGATTTGCTTGGTAAGTTTATATCCTAGTGGAATCTGACTCCCAGCACTGAAGGATACAAACTCAAAGCCTTCTAGGGTCCAGACATCTCAGGTGCTCTGAAACAGTCCTATAAGAGTCCATAGCAAAATACAGGTAGCTCAGATGGCTAATGTGTTCATACCCTTCTCAAACTGATTCCAAGCTTATGTTTGATCCTGGCATTGAAGACTGCTTACCTTAAAAAGCCTTATCAGCTTTTAGAGGACACATGTCTGTGTCTATATTCATTTAGTGTGAACCTGACCCTCTTTCTCTGCTGGTTCTTTTGTGAGCACATTAATTTTAGTGGCAATGCTTTTTGCATGAATTTTCCATTCAGTCATTCCAATGCACACATGGAGCTGCTCCTTGGCTGCCTGAAGAATGAGATTGCTAATCCTGAAAGCCAGAAAAAGGCTGCAGCAAAGGCTGCTTTAATCAGTTGACTCTCATTCCTATGAAGGTGATTTCTGAGGGCATATCCTACAACCTGACAGCAATATGGGTTTGGAATACACATCACCTTTCTTGTCTTGACACCACCAGCAGCTTTAGTAAGAATAACTCTTTTTTAGTTTATTGCAACACTGTGACAGATGAGATCCTCCCGATCCCATCACAGTTCAAGACTACATATGTGGTGGATTCAGTGAGAACTTCTAATTGCTCTTGTCTCAAACCTTAGATGATAAAAAAAATTTGCTGGGATAAGACTTGCAGTCTCCTACATATTGACAAGTTTCACCAAATGTTTTTAGAAACCTTATCTTAACTTAGTTATCCAGGGTTTTCTGCCTGAAGTCCTAAAGTTTGGGACTGGCTCGGTGATCAGAAAAGCTCAAATACTGGGTGAATGCGACTGGGGTCCCCAAATCTGTATTTCCTACAAAACACAACTGTGGTCCTGTGGATGTCAAGAGTGACAGACTGTGGAGATACATTCCCTTTGCTGGCTGTCTTCTTTGCAGGCACTCACTGACAACAACTATTGTCACCTAAAGCTCTGAGGTGGGCTGCTGACCAGTACATAGTTTTGGGTTTTATTTGGACCTCAGCATGCATTGGCCACATTTTCAGACCTTCACTGAGTAGTTTTGGATGGAGTACTGACTTCCACTTTAGCAGACTGTTAGTATTCAAGTAGAGAATTCATAACTAACATAACTAGAAGTCTGTAGAAAATATAATTCTACATTTATGCTAAAAATTCCTCCCTCAATGGCAATAATATTTTGAATTGGTTGTTTTTCTATGCCATTATTGAAAGAAACTAGAATTCAATTTTCTTTGGGGTTTCAGAAGCATTATCTTTTTCTTCCCAGCAGATTTGTTTTCTTCATTTTCAGTTTGTTCCTGTAATTTCTGGGCATCAAAATGAGGATAAAAACACAATACATCAGAAAATTATTATGCAGCCATATTCCCAGTACAACCTGACACACAAAATAACAAATCGTTCAAAATCAGAGAAAGTCCCAATGCAAAGTCGAAATTCAGATATTACTTCCTAAGGGTAACTGTCTAGGGCAGTTTTGTGTACACCATAATTCCAGCTCCACTCTTGTTTCATTGCCTGATTTGCAGCCTAAATTGTTAGGAAAAGTTTGATGTGAAGATATGAACAGTATAATCACACAGACTTATTTGGACCGAAACTTTAAGCTTTTAAGCATTTTTCTACGGTAGCTCTAAATCCTGTGGTCAATAACTGTGTAACATACTGGATGCAAGTGTTGTCAAATATTTCACACCAAGTTCTGATGGCACCAAGTTCTGATGTACAATAGTACCTTTGTAATTTAGGCACAAAAGTTGGGAAATGTTAAAGAAAATGACTAAAATAAAAGCTATGCACAAATTTATTTGGCTAATGAAATAATCCAAACTATGTTTTGCACAAGTAAAGAAAAAATGATAAAATTTCCTCATCCAATTAAAAGTAAACCATTTTTTTTTGCTACAGGAATTACAGAGAAACAATTCAGAGAGCAGATACTCACCCCTTACCTTATCTTACCTTCTTATACAATCAGTGGACAAATCCTGTCAGTTTTCCATATCAGCATTCAAACCAAAGGAAGTATGAATATAAAGTAGTTGCTGAAGTTTTGCTTTTCTGTTCACAAAACTTTTTGAACAAAAAGTAGGAAAACAATTCAAAATCACTTAAAATTATTGATGAAATAGAAACACACTTCATGCTTGCATCAGTTAAAATTGTATGATCCTTCCTGGTGGTTGGTTATGTGCCATATTTCAGTTCTCATCGTGACAACTGGCTGTAGTACATATAGTGGTAGGCTGGATTTGTATATGTGTCTATGTAAATTCAGAGCTTGGATTATGCACTTTTTTTTTTCCCCAGAACAGTCTTGATGAGCTTCATTATGAAGACATCTGTAAAAAAATCTTAGGTGACCATAATCCATGGCAAAGGAGCTGACTGGGAATGGCATATCCCCCTGCACCCTCTTTGACTTCCAAACCCAAAAGTTGCTGTGTTTTCAATGTGTTTAGGAAAGTTAATGAAAAAATAGTTTTGTATTTGTGAGATGAGTTGAAAGAAAAGTCTCAGAAAAACTCCACCATATTTTAAAAGGCAATTTTATTCCTAACAGAGCCAGACAATAGATGTACCAGTCTCACTAGATTCGCTTCAATTCCCATTTGAGTCAATGGAGGGAATCCCATTGGCTTTAAGTAGGAATTAGATTAGCAGGATTTATGCAGCAATTGTGTTTTGTCTGTATTAGGAATAGGAAATTCTTGAAATTATCCCATTTTTGAGGAAATCAAATCTCTGTACCTTGGCTTAAGATTGCATATTGAGAAAGAGGCAGGAAAACCCTTAACTCAAATAGTCTGTTTGTAGTGCAATGTGCAGAGAGACAGAAAATGCCTTCCACATCAGGAGGGTTGTAAAATCAAAAGTCCCATCCTTAACATTAGAAAGTATTAAGTCTGGGGAGCAAGAATTAAGCATGCAGAGCGCTTTCAAATTCTGGATATTTCAGCCCCTTTTCTTATTATCTTTATTCTTATTTACATCAGGCCTGTGATCCTGAGACAAGTAGCTCTGAATTACCTTTTTTTTTAAAAAACAGGAGAAGCAAAAATACGTGTACACGTAAAGACAAGCTTTGCATGATATATCCTTCCATGGTAAAGCATCACGTCCTGTAATAACTGGAACAATAGCGGCACCTTTTCTTCTCACCTTTCTTTCACAAAGCCTGTGTGTGAGCTTCTTTTCTCTCTTGCCTTTAACACAGCCTCCTAATTTAGCCAACATTTCATTTATGAATGGGTTCTGATCAAAAACTTAATCCTATTTTCAAGCTTCTTGAGGGTTCAGAGGCAATCAAATCCATCTTTAAATGAAAATGATGAATGTAAGTCCAATAAGTCATATATATTTTTTTCTAATGACATCAGCTTCTCTTTTGCCTGCCTTACCTAGAAGCCTGCATAGTCTTTGTCTGTGAAAGAGCTCATACTTCACTCAGCAATCTCAGAAAGTTTGATTTAAGATAAGGATTTTACTGCTGCCTATTTTTATAGCCGAGGTTTATAGATATGTGTTCTACAGTTCAGTGAGGTTAGAGGTGTGTCATGCTGTAGAAGCATCAGTGCTTTCTATTCTCCCCAGCTTCACTGGAAAGGTGTTACTTCTTTGTGATGAATTTTTCCCATTATTCAAAGAACATTTGATACTTTAACAAATAGATCTGTATTTTGCAAACACCTCGGTATCTGACCTGTCATTACACAGGTATAATACTATATGGAGAGAACATAGGAGGCTGTAGTGCCTTCCCCCAAATTACCCTGGGAACTTGAGAGCAGCTATAGTCTTGTTGCCTATCTTTTAAATCTCAGCCAGAGACGTCTTTGTTACCAGGACTTCTATTGAGAAGTCCCAAGTCTTGCAGTGAATGATGAAATAGGAACTGATTCCTTTTATAGTAAGACTTTAAAAAGTCTTTAGTGTTATACTCAGTCGTACACAAATGAGCTCACATGGAGATTATAGTGCCAGCTCAGAGAGATAATGCGGACAGCATCTTTGTGGGCCTTGAAAATTGGGACTTGACTATAATATTATGTAGTATTTAAAAAGCATTAAAAATGAATAGTCCAAGGGCAGTCAGATACACACTCGGAAAGATCTAGTGTCTTCAAAATTATAGTGTTAGGCATATTTAGTCAAATCAGTGATCAGAAGGGATAACTGGATGAGAATCCCTTAAGTGCTTTATAATGGCTGTGGATTACAGAGTAAATCATACACATTTTACATTAAAAATAAATTGAGATTATGTGGCTACAGAAACTACTGCTGCTGCAGTGGGGGGGGAGGTGCGTCCCCCACCACCATTCTTAAATCCAGACATCAGTAAAAACTTATAAAAGACAGAAATGCCCCAAGGAATTCTGAGTGTTTTGAAGTTTCTGCATTTGATAACCAACTTAAATATTGTATTAATTGTTTTATTTGTATCACATTTTTTTTACAAATACATAAAGTAATAGTTAAGTCTAATAGTGATGCAGCCAGAAAATTGTGAAGATTAGAGCCTTGCCAGTGGAATTTTCTTGTTGATATGCAGCAGGATATAGTGTTGTGATGCTCAGCTGGGTGCTGTCATTTTGGAACACGTAGCAGCAAATGAGGTACCTCTGCAGCCTGCAAGGCATTGGGAGAAGCGTGACAGTCCCAGAACTGCAATATCAAACAGAGGGTGTGACTGAATACCTATAGGAGTAGGTCTGAAATTGTCTTGGGCACTCAGTCCCATGTGTATGCAGTGGTTGTATGGGGTCAAACGAAGGTTCATGCCTGGAACTATTCTATTAACCTTCCTCTTCAAAAAGGAGAAGAGGATGCCTTGCTTTTGTTTGGAAAATTGGCAGCTGGAGAAGCTTTGTTTTTGAGGTAAAGCCTTTGTTTCTAGGCTCCAGTGCCAGGACTGTTTATCCATTCCTTATGGTTGTTTAGGCACAATGCGTAGGGAAGGCTAGGAACAGAAACCAAAACAAGATATTTCTTAATCTCTTTCTCATAAACCAGGGGTCCAGCCACCAACGCTCCGTGATTTCCTGCACTTCCTTTCTTTCATGCAATTACCCTTCTCTTTTTTTCCACAGCATGGCTCTATGCTGCAGGGAAGGGAAGGAACTGCCTTTCTGCTGCCTTACTGATTCTGCTGTGTTTAAATAGGAGGTATGAACCTTTAGCTGAAGGAAGATCAAATCTGTCATGTTCTAAGGAAGTCCCATAAAGCACTGAACTGCTTGGTAAAGCTGAGCCAAAGTCCTTCCCTGCATTTCTTATGCAGATCTCTTTTGCATACAGTATTAAGTGTCACCAGCAGCTCTTAAGCCTGCTTGGAGAAAATCTACTGAATAACATTTAGAAATCTACCTTATGGAGGCAGTAACTTTGAGGATCCTTCTTGGGCTCTGATAACACAGAATCACAAAAAAGTTGAGGTTGGAAGGGACCTTTTGTCTAACCCTCCTGCTCAAGCAAGGTCACCAAGAGCAGGCTTCTGAGACACTGTCTGTGACATGGGCAGAGGTTTACTAAGGTGATGATGGTTCTGTCTTCATGTAGAAACAGGACTTTTTAAATTTCACCAGAAAAAGATATCAATTGTGTGAGGAGCCATTCAGGGTTTTTGAGGATTAAATTTTTAGCCTTAGACCTGTACTCAGGAGCTGTCTGAGCATATCCTCACTTTTGGTGGACTGCTCTAGTGTATGTGATTTTTCAGATTAGTTATAATAGATACCCAGAAGGTTAATGTCTGTGAACCCCAAGGGGTATTCTGTAGGCTGAAAACAATTTAGTCTAATAGGGAAGGGACCCTACTGGTACCAGTTTATCAGATGCCATAAGCATTGCAGTCTGTAGGAAGGATTTAGTCCCTTCCATCAGGTATACAGACATTTTGCTATGAAGACTACACTGGTACAGACTGAAACAACTGATGAAGATGCACTTTTGGACTATTCCTATATTAAATGTCTGCCCAGGGAAAGTGGAGATGGCACTTGTTGTGGATATTACCCTGAAGCACAGTGGAGGATTTAATGGATGCTTTTCTTTCAACCTGGGAGAAGTCCAACTCTGCTCATATATTTTTTCCTGCTGCACAGATTCCTATAATCTTAGTTCTTTGGATGCTAGCCCATTCAGCACTTCTCTTGTTTTAAAGATGGCCTGTCTAGTGTTTATTTTGCCTTTCGACAGCACAAGTTTAAAATTTAGAAAAGATTGGGTAGCAGGAGTAGCAAATACAGTGATTACATGAAGTGCAAAAGTTGAAGTTGCCTGCACCTTGTAATTTAGCCGTTTTCAAGGTAGTTAGATAAGAATCCCTGTAAAGCACTGCTGGACTTTGAGTACAATATTCTTTTTTGTTAGCTGTTGTTTCAACTTATGGCACTTGTGGCAATCATTTCAGCATACTCATTTCTGAGCATGTGCTCCCTGTAATGCAGTCAGTAGGAGAAGCAGGTTAGTGAAACAGCTGTTAATTTTCCACCATGAAGGAATACTCCATCCTACTTGGTAGATGTTTTCCCCTTCCAAGTTCAATAAATATTTATGTCAGCCCTGCTGTCAAGTAGCAGTCCCGGTAACAGACAGTTGCTAAATTAAGATACTTTCCTTGGCAGTAAAGGAAAGCTAATAATGCAATTGCCATATGCAAGCCTTGGAGAAGATTTGCCTTTATAATTATTGTAAGAGGTTGAACTGCAGCTCCAAGAATAATAAAACACAGGCGCAGGCTGTGTTACCACCAGGTGGATAGAGATAGCACTGAGAAAACATAAAGAAATCAGGTTCCCTTCCTTGGTAGTGCTGTTTGACAGGGGCAGCTGCAAACAAACTTCAAGCAAAAAAGGCAGAGAAGTTGGGAGATGGTGCTGCAGACTATGAGCTGGTCACAGAGTTGTTCCTCCATCAGTGTGTTCTGGCAGCTGCAGGCATAGGTCCCAGCACAGACAGATGTGTGCTAGTAGGCAAAAAGTTCAAGAAAACTGCTACACATTCAACCAGACCTATTTTTTCCTTCCATTCATGGCTCATCTTCTCTGTCTTTACTGTTGTATCCCCAGTAGAATGGGCAGATGGAGAATTACAGCTGCTTTTTGCAGCCACAGTTCAGGAAAGAGACCTTGGAATCATCATTGACAGATCTCTGAAATCTTTGTCTCAATATGCAGCAGCAGCTAAAAAAGCCAACAAAATATTGGACATCAGCAGAAAGGGTATTGAGAAGAAGACAGACATCAGCATTTTGCCATGATATAAACCTTAGTGCACTCCCATTTTCGGTGCTGTGTGCAGTTCTAGTCTCTGCATCTCAAGAAGGACATGGTGGAGTTAGAGAAGCTACAGAGAGGACAAATAAAATTAAGATGGTGGGATAATGCTTTATGCAGAGAAACTGAAAAAACTAGAAGTTTCTGTGAAGGGAGTAGGTATAGGGAATACAGAACCATTTTTCACCAAATTTCACATGACCATATTTAGGCTGGACTCAATGAAACCTGTAGATCAGTAACAAATAAAGAAAGCACTTCTCCAAACCCTTGGCTTGCAGACTTCACAGAATAGTATCTCACCAAATTGCTGAGGTTGGAAGGGGCCTCTAGAGATCATCTAGCCCAATCTCCCAGCTCAGAGCAGGGTCAGCTGGAGCCAGATGCTCAGGGCTGTGTCCATATGGGTTGATTATCTCCATGGAGTCCACAAGTTCTCTGGGCAGTATGTGCCAGGCCTTGACCACTCTTATACTAAAAACCTTTTTTCTTATGCCTAAATGTAATTTATTTTGTTTCAGTTTGTGCCCATTGCCTCTTGCCCTGTCACTGGGCACCAGAAGAGTCTGGCTTCACCATCTTTGCTCAGCATTATCAGATATTTATTCAGATGGTGAAGATCCCCCCCAAAAGCCTTCTCTTCAATAGGCTGAATAGGCCCAGGTCCGTCAGCTCCTCCTTGTATGCTCCAGCCTCAGTCACCTGCACAATCCTTGGCTGCACTTGTTACAGTATGTCCATGTCCCTCTTGCACAGGTAGCCCAGAACTGGACACAACACTCCAGGTGTGTCTCACCTGTGCTGAGCAGAGGACAAGGACAACCACTTTGAACTTGCTGGCAATGTTACTCAACGCAGCCCAGGAAGCTGTTGCTGCAAGGGCTCATGTTCAGCTTAGTGTTACCAGCATCCCCAGGTCTTTTTCTGACAAGATGTTTTCCAGATGAGTGCCCCCCCAACATATACTGGTGCATTTTTCTCCAGGCACAGAATTTTGCACTTTCTGCCTGTCAAGGTGCCTCTAAATGGCAGCACAGCCATCTGGTGTATCAACCACTCCTTCCAGCTTTATCATCTGCAAAACTGCTGAGAATGCACTACCCAGGTCACTGATAAATATATTAAACAATATTGGTTCTAGCACTGATCCCTGCGTACACAGCTGGTGTCTGGCCTCCAAGTGGACATTGTGCTGTTTGCAGGAGACTGTGGATGTAGACAAATATCAGCAGATCCCTAAGGTTCCTGCAAAAAAAGAATTAGAGAAATTAATGGACAACAGGTCCTTAAGCAGATACTAAAAGTAAACATCAGTGATGTGCCTTCTAACATTCTTAGATCAGCAATTATTCATACTGGGAAGAGGACTGGGCTGCAGAGGCTGGCCAGCCTTCAAGGGAAACTTTGACAGTGTGAGAGGTAATACTGGTTTGCATAGATCATTAGTCTGGCTCAATATAATATTTCTTTTCCCATTGTTGAAAGCCCATTATTGCGTTAGCTGTGGGACCAAGTGCTTTCTTTTTCTCCCTCCAACCATTTCTTCTCAGCCTCACTGATTTCAGATTTCACTGGTTCTTTGACATCTGTGTGGCACTAGCAGCACAGCTGCATACAACCTTCTAGAGCAAGTAAGCTCTCTTCTCACACAGTTGATGAACTGAGACATCCTGGCATACTCACTGGCCACTCTACACTCTGCCTGTAAAGAGTGGTAGTTTTCTTCTAGGACAAGCTACCCCAGAATTTTCCTGTATTTTTGGCAAGAAACATAGTACTGGAAACATATGTCTTCCCTATTGTTATGACCTGTCCCTGAAGGCAAGGTAACTGAGGTTCTTGTTAATAGATCTCTTGGGGTGGATTAGAGTGAAATGACACTGAATGACTGGTGTTTATGATATGTAAATAGCAGGTTTATTTTAAAGCAATTTTGCTGCAATGGAAAGGAGTTATGTAACCAATTTGCTTATTATTATCTATAGCAATATAGCAATACGAAAGTATAAAGATCACTTAATATGTAAGGAAAGAGAAGAAAGAGAAGGAAAGGATAAGAGTGGATAGTGGAGATGCAAGATATCACCACCTGTGGATGCAATAATGAGACCTGATTGTTGCAATTTTGATGTCTGTTTGTCAAAGTGATGGTCACAGTCTTGATCCATTGGCGGTGGGGGAAGCCAATGGGTTAATATACCTTGAGGTTCAGGGGGAAATGCCCAGGTTACCCCCCCTGGGGGGCACTTTTACACTGTCTGGGGCAAGACTGTGGATCATGTGCAGTCCTTTGGTTGAAGGCCCCAGAAATGAGTCTGGGGGCGCTTTGGGTTTGTTGGCCATCGCAGATGTGACCGAAGATAACTTGGGGTGGTCTTTGTTTGAACAGTGATATGCGTATGAGCAGTTGCTTCCTTTCACACAGTTTACCATGGTGGGAATTTTTGTTTGGATGTGTTAACAAGGATGTGCTAAGCAGAGCTTGCCTCTGCCAGGCCTGGAATCAGCACCCTCCTGTTGCAAATTCCTCCCTTCTCTGCTTATCTCAAGTTCCCGCTGTGGTGTCTTATGGCAAATTCCTTCTGTGGCCTTGACAGTGCTTGAGACAGGCAACTGTGCTCTTTAATTGTGCTCTTTAACTCCTTATACCTGTTCTGGGAATATTTTGAATAGGAAGGCTGTGCCTGAGGACATTGGAACATGACAGTGTCGTCAAGGGTCACACCACGTGGTGGTGGGGATAGTACATTGCCAGGTGTGGAGAATGGTACGTTGAAGAACAGCCACCCCTACATGTGGGCATTCTAGAGAGTCCCAGAAAAGCCACTTTAATGTTTATCAGCTGGGGTACTCATCATGCTGCATGCCCTAGGCAGAGTAGCCAGTCAAGCAATTTGACATTGAAAGGTTAGAAATAAATGCATACATTTTACCAATAAGAAATTTTTTTGCCTTAATTGGGCTAGGATTAGTCATCTTGAGAAAGGCGAAGTTACAGAGTTAAAAAGTTAGTGATGTATAAATGCACACATGCATACACACACACACATGCACCTGCTCTCTGTCACACAGACACACACACATATGTGCATACACAGCAGCATTTCCCAAGAAGTAACATGGTTTGCTGTATTTCCAAGGTTGGAGGAGTGAAGCTCAGACCATGCTAGAGGTGGTTCCACTGGTTGATACACAGTGCTTGGCACTTAGCAGATAAATGTGGCAGATGAAAGACCACTTTGCCTTACTCCCACACACATACTTGAAACAGGAGTAATTTGTAATATACTGCAAAATGTTGGTTTTTAAATGTTACAGACTGTGGATAAAAATAAGGGATTATTTATTACTTCTGTATTACTGTGAGTGCTTAGCTCTTGATTCTTTTAAACTCCTTCTCCCCAAAGTAAGAAAGAAATCCTGTCTAGTTATTTATGGTGCCAGTCTAACTCCCAGAATCATTATATTTTTGAAATGGTGTTTGTTTCCCCTTGAAGGAGCAAAATCCTATCTTAAATGTATGATTTTCATAGAGAAATTGTTTCATTTTGAGGAAACTGGGCATTTGAACCCTATTAATATATTTTATTTGAATAAAAGGTCCTTGGACTTAACAGGGAAGCTGAGTCCTACTAGTCTTCTGACCACTGGAGATATAATATTTTTTAAAGTGAAAAGAATCGAACAGCTTGTGCATTAGCCCTGTATTGCAAGGTGCCATGAGCACTGTACCATGCTCCATACAGTAGATTACATCCTGCTGAAAACTATGTGTTCCAAGCCAGGTTTTGTTGTGGCGTTACAGAAACCACAGAGGTACAAGGGTGTCAGGAGCCAAAATCCAGCGGGCTTTTGAAAAGGTTATCCATAATAAGTGATACTTTCACAACAGCCTGTGCAGGGTGACTGTACAAGACATAACATATTCAGCAGGGCTGTGAAAGGATCACTCACCATCTGGCACAACTCCCTTTTGGATGGACAGGACATCGCAGAACATCTGGCAAGACTCACAGGGCACATTGATGCCTTTAACTGCTCCAGATCCTCCCTTCTCATGGCAGGCAGAGCCTGCAGGGCTGAGGGCACTGGAAATGAGGCCCCAGCAAAACCTGTCCCAGTTCCCAGGACCCCTAGATATGCTGTGCCTCTGCTGTTCTCTCCTTTCCTTGTTCTCATGTCTGCAGCTTCTTTCTGTACCCTTTTAGTGTCATTCTGCTCATAGGGAAACCAGGACCCCAATACCTCTCAGGAACAGATGCACTCAGCCCTGTTTTGCCTTCCAGATGAATTCAGTGGGAGCAGAAACTCTTGTGTTTGTATATGGGATAAGGGTTCAAATCATCCTAATCTAGGATAGCTGCTCCACAGCCAGGCTGGTTGTGATGTCCACGGGGGTTCAGCCAACTCAAATGGTGTCTTTCCCCAAAACAGAAAAAAATACGTGGTAGTGTGGAATAGTCCAAGCTCTGCTTTTCTTTGTCCTTGAAAAGGAGAAAACAGCCTCTTTATCTACAGCAGTCTTCTTGCTAAAACACCATGCTGAGGAAACTTGAAGGGCTATATTCTAGAAATTCTCTTTGAGTTCATAGTCTCAAAGGTTGTATGTGAAATTGTTTGTGCTGTATTGAAATAGATAAAACCAAATTGTTCCCTCTTCTGTATTTATTACGAATCCACTATTTATTTAAAAATATGTTAAGGGATTCTTGCTGTATAACCAATTATTACATTGGGGTATGCAGCAGAATGTGATTCCCCATTCACAAAGAGAGTTTTCTGCTCTCCTAGCTATTTTTATTTCATTTCTAATCTGTGCTAAAGCATCTGTGAATATGATATCTCAGCCCAGACAGAAGAATTCTTAATCTGAAGAGAATGGAAATTACTGAACATTTCAGTTTAGCATCCATTTACTAAACTAAATAACTTCTTGGAGAGGAAGGGGAGAGGAAGAGAGGAGGCGGGGGATAGGGTGCATTTTGTAGCTCTGAATTTCTATTTCAAGTGAAAGGAAAACATTTAACCAAATGTCTCATTAATGAGAGCCTAAAGAACAGACTGAACTTCTAAACATTTCTTATTTGCAGCACTGAAAAAGTCCAAAGACTTAGATTAAGCTTTTCATATCTAGAACGACATTCCTCCCACATGCCCTCCTACCAACACCCTAAATTTGCAGGCAACTTCAAATACCTTTAAATATGAATGTTGAAGGACCTTTTTGCAGGCTACATCCTCTTTGCAAGATGCTGGCAAATCTGTCAGAATTTTGTCTTCTGCCAACAATGACGATAAAATATATATATCAATCACTCAAAAGTTAAAAAGCTGCAGCTTTCAGACTTTCATTCACAATATATACATTCAAGAAAAACAAGTTGTATGTATATGTCTAGTGAATACCCCATAGGACTATTAGCCAGAGAGCAAAACTGAATTGATCTAGCTGTTATCAGACTTTCAAAAGTTGATTCATCACACACATTCTAGCTAAGATTAAAAGGAAAACAAACAAAGACTTCCAAAACTTCCTGTTCTTTTAGACACAGAACAGCTTTCCCCCCACATTTTTATATTTTAATCAGCTTCATGCAGTATGTTCAATCCTCCATGAAGGCAATTCAATTCCCACAGCCAACAGCTTTGTCACTTTTTTTTGCTGACTTAAAAAAGAAATCACTTCCAAGTGGTGGCAGAAAGGGATTGAAAAAGTAGGACTTATTTATTTAAGATGTCCCAGCACACATAAGACCTTTAAATTGCTTTGCAAGTGGCATAGGGAGCTACAGCTGAGACAGTCTGTTGAGGCAACTTCTCAATAGAGAAGATAAGTAATTTATGAGGCTCCTCGTTTCTGCTAGCTAATGGCCGTACAGTACCACAGTATAAATCAATTACTGGGGTTTCCAAAACACAGAGTTAAATGTCTCTCAGTTATAAAGGGGTGAATCCTTCATTTTAGAAGATTCTTCCAAACACATTATAATGTTATAACCTTAGATATTGAGTATCTATATCCCCCATGTTATTGTGTCCAAGTCTGCAGCATTTAAAATTCAGATACATACTACCTGACCCACAGAGGGGTTCTAAGCAGCAGATGAACCCTTTCCTATTGGAGAAGCACCTAAGTCTGGCTTCATATTTCCTCCAGTGTCTCCTCTCCTGGCTCAGCATAACTCTGCTTTCATGTTTGTGGGAAGAAGTGCCTTGGCATGACGGCCACACACCAGTTGACAAGGTGGCAGCTTGTCCAAGAAGGAATAATTACCTCCTAATTTATTCTGCCATTGAACGTACGTGATGCACAGAATCATAGAACAGCTCATATTGCAAGGCATCCATAAGGATCATCTAGTCCAATCCCTGCTCCTTACAAGGCTACCTAAAACTAAACTGTAGACTAAGAGTGTCATCCAGATGTCTTTGGTCTTCTTGTAGTGGGATGTTGCTGGAACCTCTTGTTTGAGAGGCTTTCTTTCACACATTCTCACTTCAGGCAGGTCCGTGCTCCTTGAGGTTACAGCTGTTTTCAACTATGCATTTACAATTCCAATGCAATGACTCATTTTATTCCCTGTGGTTTTTCAAAATCCTGGCAAATACCAGCCTGAAAACAGCTCACATCTGCCCGTCTGCTCAGGGCAAGAGACCAACTTTTTGTTTTCCCTCATAAATAGCACAATTCTACTATAATGTCTCTAGGTCCTATATTAACATACCTGCCTCAGAAAAGACACATGCTTAAGACAAAACTAGGACCTAAATAATCAATTAAGATTAATCAGATTAAGGTGCAGTATATACTATCCAGTAGGATATGTTCTCCATGTAACAGACTGGGCATTTCCTAATGGTAGTGGCTACTGTGTAGAGGCAGATAGATCTCTAGCCTTAGAGAATTCATATGTTTAAAACTGGGTTTCCAGACCTACTTTTTACAGAGACAACCTATTAAAACATTTCTATGTTATCTGATTTATTGAAATGTCTCTTTTAAATAATTTTTTATTCCCTTAGTAATATCTATCTGTACAAGATCATGAGTGTCTTTCTCAGACTACTGTTGTAATCAGTGAATGAAAAGGGAAATACTGGGTCATTAAATGCGGTAGCTGTTGGCATGTGCAACAATGCAAAAGAATTATTTTTATGTATTATGACAGTAGATGTGGTAATCACTACCATTCTATGAGGAGCAAAAAATGTCTAGTGCAGTTCATAGACATGGAAGCAAACCCTCCCCCAACTAAAAAAAATAAAGATTTATGTTGTTCTGCAAAAGCATCTCAGAGTGAAGCCTTCAGAGTGAAGCCTTACAATAGACAACCTGATTACAGTTCTCAAGTAAATGGAGAGTTTCTCTGGAGAAACTGAGCATTGTAGTTGTAGTTAATATCTGGCTTAGAAGCATTTCATGGGGCCAAGTGTACTTTGTCTAGTATTTTATAGTGGTAGTAATATTTCCTGTGCATATGTATATATTTTAAAACAGTTCCTTTAGGAGTCAGTGACAATTTAGTCCCATTGACTGCAAAGGGAGGGTGGGGATAAACCTTAGGATTTGCCTTGGTCAAGGCAAATGATCAAGGCTTGTGACCATATTGAGACATTGAGTCTCTTTGAAACATTTAAAATAAGCCTCTCTTAAGTATTTAGATTGAGTTTTTCTTAAACATTTAAACATTAAGAATTTAGCTAAAAGAGTAGTTAGAATAGGAAGCAAACACAGCAGAATCTAAAACAATGGGATTGATGATTAAGCAAAGAAACTGAAGCCGGAATAAATTCCTCAGGCCTGGGAACTGACTACTGGTTATCTGATGTTGTTCAGCTGGGCTGTAACAAGAATCTGCAGAGGAAGAAGCAGGCAGTTATTGATGACCCCATTCAAAACTTGTTTTGGGAAAGGAACTGGGAGTTCTCCAAGGCCATAGGTATTGTTAAAAACTAAGAAGGTAAAAAGGTCATAGCGAGGAAGAAGAGTTACTTCATCCAATGAAACACCCCCCCTCATAATTATGAGACCACCTGGAGATTTTCCTGGAGTTTCCTGGAGAGAACTACGCATGCTTAATGACTTTGTCGCTAATTTCCATATGGAGCGAGAATGGGAGGGGTCCATGGTATCTGTATTTTGAATATTTAGAACTTTCATGGATAAATAAGGCTTTGGATTGCTTTGTAATCTGGGAGCTGTGCTTTTGGAGCGATCCACACAGCTTCCCGGCGCTGGAATAAACATACCCTTTCTAACCCAAACGAGTTAGAGAGTCTTTGTCTGTTCCAGTCGGGTATCGATATTAGATCTATATCCGTTCTTTAGTAAATCAATATAGTTATCAAAATTTAAGCAGTAAATTGGGTAGTTTTTACAAAAACCTTTAAAAAAACCTCTTTGAGTGTTATGGCTTCTACCACGTGACACTTATTACAAATATAGCTGAAATAGCTTGTAGTTTTGAGGTATGATAGAGCAATTCTAACAGCTATATATTGTTTTGAAAAAAAAACCCTTAAAGTACAACTTTGAAATATTTTAATGCTTTTTTTTCTTTGTGTCATCTCTTCAATAATTTTTCAAAGCCTTCTAATTGAGTTTTTTTAATTGTAATTGGTGTAAAAGCTTAGTAAAAAATACTCTTCCTTTCCGTCATCTGAAAGTTTGCTGTTACAAAAATAGGCTTTTTATTGTATATCAAATCCCCTAAATACTTACTGCTGCAACAAAGTGACTAAGAATGATATGTTTAGTGCTGGGAAGCTGTCAGGAGGATTCAGTGCTGAGAACAGTGGAATGACTGAATCGGGCTAAGCTGACCTAACAGCTGTTTGCAACAGAGAGTTAGCTGTGATCCTGCTCTTTCCCACCTTGTCACTTCCTCCCTTCAGTCCCTTCCCTGCTTAGGCAGGTAGTCCTCTTCCTAGGGCTGCTGCAGGCATGCACCTGGCCCTTGGTGAGCTAACTCAGTTTGTTAAGCTGGTCCTGGTTTAGCTGAGATGGTGAGCTGAAACCCACTCCCCAGGGAGCCGAATTAATCCAGGGCTGACACAGGCTGGGGGAGCAAAGTGCTGGGGAGAAGTGAGGACAGGAGAGGGCAGGGAGGAAAGTGGGTGGGAAGTAGAAAGTTTCTGTATCTGAGTTTAGCCTGGCTCATTGCTGAGGTGTCAGTCACCTTTCTATCTGAGAAGGCTGGAGCAGAAAAGACACACAGGCACAGGTTTTTCTTTACAATTCCATTTGATCCAGTTGTATAGGAAAATGAAGCACTTTACATTCAATTGCTGCAACAGAAAAAACTGTGGGGGCTAGCAAATGAGGAAGGAAGCTTGTTCTGAGAGGGCAGAGGTGCAGATCAGGCTTTGTATCCACAATGGGGAGACCCAGAATGGGAGTGATCCTCCTTTCTTTTCCTCTATCATCCCTGGGCTTGTCAGGGCTGTGATGGCACCTCCCTGTTCTGCCTTCTCTGTTCCACCATGTATTGGAGGTTTCACATGCGTTGGATACGGTTGTATACTGCTCCTGGTTCTGCCCCACTTCCAAGGCAGCATTCCCATACTGACCATTGAACAAAATTTGTACTTTGTGGTTACTGCTCCAGGTCATCCAGAATTGTCCTGAGCCTGTTGCACCAAGGCTCCTTTTATTGTCTGATGCTTGTGTTCTCATGGGCCCTGGCTGAAAATTACAGGACAATCCCTTCTGGCAACAGTGAGCTGTTGGATTTTCCCTGCATTGTACTCACTATCAATTACTTGCTGTTGTAAATGAATGTAATGTGATGGGGTGAAACCTAACAAAGTTGATCAGTATCTAAACCAATGCAGAACTGAAAGAAGAAGGAATATTTCCTTTGAATTTGGTTGTTATTGAATGAAGTCCTTATTGACATTTTAAAATAAATAATATGCTGGTATATATTTGTAAATAAACATATGACAAGTTTCTGGACAACAGAAAGTTGCAAATAAATAAATATTAACATTCAGAGATCTAAATTGTTTTTGGTTGGAGAATACTATAGTCTGAAAGAATATTTAGGCATCTAATTCCCTTAAAATGTTCTTTAACCACCAAGACAAAAGCCATGAACTTTGGGAACCTTTTTTACCCAAAGCTTCTTTAAATGAAGATGGTAAAAGGCATGAAAATGGCTGTGGTCAGCACAGTTGTGGAACAAGATGTAGTAGCTGTAGAGCTCCAAGTTTGGCTTCAATGCTCATGAAATTGTGGAGTTGGTTCAGAGATGTCCAAGACAAACTATATTAAAGAAGTCCATAATTTGAAGTCAACTCTATGTGTGTAAGGAGTGTATGAAAAAAGAACAGCTATGAATCTTAAGACATTCAACCTTCACCTCTGGGACATTATCTTCATGCACTTAACCATCTCTTCAGTGCAGAGAAAGCCTAAAGTCTGAACATCTGCTTTGTCTGACAAAGTGCACCTTACAATCAAATTATGCCTTACTTGCTTTAGATCCAACTTTTCTGAAGTCTACCATTAATGCTATATAAGTGTTCAACTCCCTTCATTTCCCTATTCCTTCTCTACAAGCTGAAAATATGAATCAATGAAAAATTAATTGGATTATTCACCAGGCTTTTACCTCAAGGTTTTCCCTGGAGTGAAATAATATTTGTGGGGTTTTGTTTTGTTTTGTTTGTTTGTTTGGGGTTTTTTGTGTGTGTGTGTGTGTGTGTGTGTGTGTTTTTTATATCTGCCAGAGAACTTGGAAAGACAATTTTTTTAGTGAAAGTATATGTTGTTCCATTTTGTCATTTTGTCATTTTTCCATTGTCACTTTTTTTGTGAAGAAAATGATCACAGACCTGTTATGATTGCCTAATTATGCAACTTTATATCTGTGACGTAAAGAAACAATATAAACCACTATAGATGCAAAGGTAAAATAGAAATTAAAAGTCTTATATGGCAAATTTTATTTCTTTTGTTTGTTACTTCTTCTCAGTAGTTGTCCCAAGAATGCAACAAGTTGAGAAGGTAAAGGTTAATTTTCTTCCTTAGGATCTCAATTCAAAGCTGAGGAGTGGAAGCAGAGAAGAAAGTAATTTGGGGATTTGTTTTTAATGTTGCTAACAACAAAATCTGAATTCTCAAGTTAGGCCTTGGCTTCCTAACTTGATCAACCTCTCTCTCCAAAACCCATTTTGGGGAGTGTTCATGCTCAGTTTCCTAACAGCTTCAGTGTGTAGTTCAATTGTGCCTTGTTGACTTCAGCAAGTTTTCTGAGTAACCATCACGTCCTGAAGAGGATAACTTTAGGCTGTCAGTGTAAGGGAATGTGTCACTGCCTTTTAAGAGCTGAACAGGCTGTGGTGGCGTGTGTCAGGGTCACTCAAGCAGCCTGCTGAAATCAGTGGCATGTGGTAGACAGTTCTATATAGCTTTTTACGCTGTGTGTCACGCTGAAGGCTCCTTAAAAATCGTAAATACTGCATAGCACCAGAGGCAATAGTTGGAAAAGAATAAATATCCAAAGAAGAGGCCAGAAGGGAGAGAAAGTAAACTAAAGGAGATGTGGAGCATTAAAATAACCCCAAACAAAATCACCTTCAGCTGAAATGCAGTAGCAGGGTCCTGGAAAAGAGCAAAGTAAGGATGTGATATCTAGATGCAGGCAGATGTACTCTTTGAGAAAGAAGATTTAGAAAAGTTAGCATTTCAATGCTGTTTCTGGATGTGGGGCTACAGATCTTAAACTGCACGTAAGCCAGGATGAATTAGAGTGAAGAATACTGTATTCTCAAGGAAAGCAAAGTAATTGAAACACAGGTTCCAAATAAAACAGCAAAAGGAAGGAAAGTTTTTGGAGCGCTCTTGACTGACATTAACTTAGAAAATCAGGCATGAGATCACGCTGTGTTGTCAGATTTCATTACTGAGATTTGATTTTGATTGAAATCAAAGAGTTAAACCAATATATTGAACCTGGACTAATGGAAATATTGAAAAAAACACTTTAAAAGGCTAGAAAGCAAGAGGTAAATACAGTAGACATTGAAGGAAACATGAGTTAGGGTTAGGACTATCATTAGCTAAATATCTCAGAGAAACACTAATGAGCAAATATCTATGAAGTTGTAAAGTTATAACAACAGCATGAGACAGGGAAGTTACATGGACACAAACATATGTCCACAAGTGGAAAATATTAAACCAACTGCAAGAGACATTAGTGTTTTGCAGGAGTATGTGATCAGAACCAGCAAAATTAAAACAACCAGCAAGCACATTGGCAGTGTCTGATGCAGGTTTATCGGGATGGAAATACAAAAAAGACTGAAGAACAATTCTATATAGAGGCAAAATGCAGAAGTTGATAGAGGAAAATGTACTACTTTAGTGGAGACTGGTGCAACTGCTGTGAAATATTAACAGGGAGCTAATGCTTGGGTAAATGTTGTATCTGAAAATATTGTAGATTATTGGGATAAGAAACATAACTATATAAAACAAGAACCGCTACAACTGAGGGCTCACAGACAAGACCTAACTGCTGTTCAAGCATTACCTGAACTTGTATGGAAACCTGTAAGAAAAAGTGGGTCTGCTTATTTACTGTGAACAATGAGCCAATAATGAATCTAACAAATGGCAAATCCTTGGTTTGCTTAAGAGAATACCTAAAGGTCAGTTGGGCATAAACAAATGTAAAGGAAATGTTGAATAAATCAGGATGTCAGGAGGTAGGGAGACAAATATACATGCTTGCAAGGAGTACATTTAAATGTTGACTTAGTTTTCTCTGAGATTGCACATTCTATTTAAAACAGAGAGTGATCTGGATTAAATTTGTATTTGCTGAACCTAGAAACCCATAGATCTTATTTGATGTAGCTCAAAATATTTGTATTAGATTCTAGATTTCAAGATGTATCAAGTCCCAAATTACTCAGCAGAATGTCTGGTAAAGAATGCCAACATCACTGCAAAGACAGCTAAATGCAGGTTAAGGGCTGTGAAACAAATCCAGTAGCACTGGACTTGACAGATTTTTTTAAAAAGTGAACTGGTACTGACTGAACACTCACTGAGCAGGAAGATAAGAAAAAGTCTTTTCATTCTATCCCAAAGTGCAGCAGAAAATACTTAGCTTAGAAGGATGAAATTGAAGAGATCAGGATACCCCACATATAGAAGATACAGCTCAGTCTTGCTATGGGTGCAGTGGTCTGTAGATGCAGTTTGTGCACACAAGGGCATTGCTTGGGCGTACAAGATTGCAGCTGGCAGGAAGATTGCTCCTTGTTCTTATGTGAGCTCCCATCTCTTGAGAAATTGGCTTTAGGACAAGAGGGAACAGCTGCAATTTACTCCTATGAAAAGAGGAACATGAAGGAGCAAGAGAGAGTTAAAGCATCTGAAAGTAAACTGGAAATAAAGGATTTTGCTGAGCCACTAATGGACAGGATTGAAGCTACAAGTAGATAGACATTGGGATGTTTCTCTGTATGGCAATCCAAACACCTAGAGCTCCTGAAAGCCCCTCTCCATACATGTAATGCAGGCAAAGTTGTTATTTCTAAAGATTATGCAGGAATGTAAACTGCCTCATTATACAGTCTCCTGTGTCAGGGAAAGGGAAGCCTGAGAGTGTCACATTGAGATCTAAGCAGCCAGATGTGGCCTGAGCAGCCTCAGCCCAAGGGACTGGGGGTGTCCACGGGCAGCTGCAGCACAGCCACACTGCCTGGACAGCTGCTTGTGCCTGAAAACCTCTTTCCAGCTGGCAGCTGAATATGATAACTTTTCTGAGAAATGCAAAACACAAAACTTCAAAATATTGCTTCTTCAATAAGGCATAACTTTTGTTAGCCTGAAAGGAAGTTTCTGCTGATAATAAAGCAACACTGCAACTTGTACAAACTGCAGTAAAGCTTCACTCTAAATCCTTTGTAATTTTTATTGCTGCTGTTACTATTAGCGCCACAGTACAAAGGAATAAGATGTGTTTGTGTCTTGTGTGTGTGCTTGTATATGTTTATTTATATTAATGCATCTTACTTTTTTTATCCCCTCAAAAGCATGTGAATAAAAGTGTAAATATGCTCTGAGAAAGAAAATCTCCCCACAGATCCATTTTGCTTTGTTACATAACTTTAACAAGGTCTTTTCCAGAACTCTTAATAACTTTACAAAATCTCCATGGAAGTGTTGCTTGTAGAGGATGCTGAGGGATTGTTAACTAGGACGTGGATAGGAACTGAGCCGGTAACTTTGCGGCTTTACAATTTTCCTTGGCTGTGCAGCACAAGGCATGTTTCAGCAATTTTTTCTCTTGTCCTACTAGGAAATTTTGTGTGGTATTTATACACACAGATTTGTGTGGGCATGCCTTTTTTGTGTGTTTCTGTGGAACAATGGTAGTTCATGCCAATGCTGAGAGGAATAGTCTCAAGTAGAAGACCATAGGATCTGTAATCGGGGATTTGAATTAAATAGGAGGAAATATTTTTGGTGTACTTGATTTACAGCCACAAATGTTATTAAGTACTCTAAAAATGGTCTGCCAAGCAGTCTGATTATTAAGTGTAGATATTTGAGAATGGATATTTAGTAGTATTTGAGATTATGGATCTGACTGCTCTGAAAGTGTTCTGCCTCAAGTATTGGATTTATTCACTTTTAATGATTACTTTTTGCTTTATTGCCCCACAACAATTCTCCTGACACACTTACTTAATATTATTTTAAGACATGCAGCATAGATCAAATGTTAAGGCCTTGAATTATTTCTAAATAGCATTCAGTATTGCAGTCCTATACCTTCAAATCCAGAAATAAGATGCAATCCACAATAAACAGTGCTCATGATTGAATGCTTGAAACTGATGTATGTACTTAAAACAGTCTATTCAGCATAAACAATATTTATTTAAATGTCAGTAGTTCAAGATGTATTTTCACCTTTAAGTACAGAGAATAGCTCTGAAAACTTTATCATCTCTAAAACTGGATTTTTTTCAAAGTAGGTACATATGAAACTGTGAAACACCAATATTAGAAGCTGAGGTGATGGCCAGGCAAACTCTCTAGTACTGATGTTTGAATTGTCTGTAGACGGAACAGTCTACAGAGCTGAAGAGCAAACATTTGCAAGGTTTTGCAAAACCTTACCAGGCAAAGATTTTCATGTGCCTGAATACTACTGGGAAGAGTTTAAGTGTGTGTTTTACCTATGAAACACTCCAAACATCCTTTGTTTCCACAGGAGCCTAGAGAAGTCTCAGGTCATCTTTTATTCTCTTTTGATGCATTTCTTCTCTTGTGACATTGTTAGCAGATATCTCATCTGCTGATGAATTTCTTCATGCAACAAATCTGGCCGAGAACAATTCTGCTAGGATTACTCCCTCTTAACCTGCTTTCTGTGAAGCCAGATGAACATCAATGTTAGTGCAATAGACAGGACACAAAAACATGTCTGGGAAGAAGGAAGTGTGGTGGACTTGGTCCACACTTCAGGGGAGCTCAAACAGCTGTGGCATTGTGGCCTCAGAAGCAGGTTTTCTGCCTGCTTATTGCTGTAGCTATGAGCATTGGAGGAGCTTTCTAAGAGAAAGATAAAAAACAACCATTTTTAAGAAGGTCTTTCAACTTTATAATGATTTACTTCCTTCTCCGTTCTGTTTTAACCATTTGCGTGAGCCCAAAGTGGTCCAAATTTGTTGACTTAAGTCTAATGCTTTGAAATTCTTCCTTTTAAGTGCCTACTTGGGAAGAGTTGGATTGGCTGGGGAAAACAGCTAATATCTGTCTGTTAGGTGGTTTTTTTT
>VWZT01004349.1:349950-461473 GCA_013397055.1 Pachycephala philippinensis | reverse complement strand
TTTTTTTTTTTTTTTTTTTTTGTAAGTTTAGTTTTTTTGTTTGTTTGTTTGTTTGTTTTGTTGTGTTTGTTTGTTTGTTGGGTTTTTTGAGGGGGAGAGGTTTTGGGGTGTTTTTGGGTTTTTTCTTCTTTTCCACAGGTAAGTATGTACTGGGGAAACTGACTGGGAGGATTATGTAGATGAATCTACCAGGACAAGAAAATGTTAATGCATGTACTTTAATTTGTCTCTATTGTAGAATTTGACCCTGAATCTTTATATGAAATTGCATCCTTAGGTACAGAACAAGCAAGTACTTAGATAGTATCCTAAGCAGATATTTATTTCCTAATTTGGAATCAATGATCTGCTTTTCAGTTGACAAAGAATAGAGAGAGATGCTTTTTACAATATTTTAAAAATAATCAATATATTTTAATTCCCCCAGAAGGCTAGAAATGTCAACAAGCATGGAAAATAAAATTACAGACAAAAATAGTAAGAAATGCTAGAATTATGCAAAAGTTACATATGGGCTGAGAGCCTTTCCATGTTGCATTTCATCCAATGCAAATTAAAATGAATAATAAATGTAGTACCTCTGGAGCATAGTTTTTGTGAAATAAATGCCAACAGCTTCTTAACTGAAGTGGCACAGCCTTAAGGTGACTGTGGTGTTACTGAATATGCCACTAACATGGTAGAGGTTTGGTACATCTTTAAACAAGTCAGGAAAAAGAAAGCCTCTCATTTTTCTCTGTTCTAATTATCTTCGTTCCAGTGGATTAGAAAATGGAAAATGTAGGAGTCAAGCTGAAGATGGTTCAGAGCTCAATCGCCTGCCAAGTTAAGTCTGACAAATGGCAAGTGTGTGTAATTAATAGTGTCATCTTCCCCTAGACCAAGGGATGACTGCGGTAACTATAGATTATAATTGTCATTGGTGTCACATAAAATGTGCTATTATTAAGTTCAGGCTGAATTTTATTGCTGAGAATGCTCATAAATTGAATGGTCAGTCATTTAAATTGCCAAGTAGAGAGCTCTGCGGTTTGCTCTAAAGCGACTTTTTAAGTCAATGTATTTGACTTTAGACCTCTGGAAACTAGCTACATTCCTTAAAGAGATGTTAGACAGGTTGTTACCTGTAAGAGAGGATGCTCTGACAGATGCACTGCATTTCGTTCATGTTTTAATCATCCTTACATTCCAATTTGTAATTTTTTTTTTTGAAAGGCAAGTACTGCATATGCTATGTTGGCAACTTAAAAATTAAGACTTATTATCTTGTTAGCATAGCAGAGAGAGTGAGTGATGATAGGTTTGAAATATGGATGAATAGAATGTAGTTGTTTAAGATGGAAAGATGAAAGGGGATGAAAAGAAAGAAATACATTCAAAGAGAGAATCTTGAGATCAAGGAGTTTCCAAGCAGGAACTGAAGTTCTTTCATTCTTGGGATAAATTGCAGGTCAGCAGTGATTTCCACTCTTTTCCTCCTGATGACTGGATAAATCAAAATTTTCAGGAAGGCTGACTCAGAACTGTTGTGAAAATAACACCGAACTAAAAAATGAAGGCTTGATGAAGTGAACAGGACCCAGGATAGGAAGGGAACTGCAGCATTCATCAAGTCCTGTTTCTTGCTATTAGACACAAGTAGTTCACATAATATCTTTCATAAACTGATTGGCTGTATCTTAAAATTAGTTTAGGCATTTGTCTGCACTGTGTAGTTATTGCTTCAAAATATGACTGTCCTAATGGTCAGAAAACACCTCTTTAGTCATCATTTTTTCTTGTTCTATCCTTATCCTTCTTCTTTTAGATATGTCTTATGCCCTTCTCATATTATCTCAACAAGTACATTTATAAGGCATGATTATATTTTCACCCAGATAAAGAAGACAAATATTTTGTTTTAGTGGGCATATTTGATCTCCTTGGTCTCTTTCATGCTGTAAAATATGCTGTCAGCTGGCTGGCATAAGTCAGCTCTGAACTGGGAGCCATATAACCACTTTATAGCAAAATTGTGTTCAAACTGTTAAGTTCTGCAACATTTTACCTCAAGCAGGTTTTCTTTTAGATTTTTCTGGAGTTTTCTTCTGTGAGATGGCCTTTTTTTTTTTTTTTTCCTTTGCATTAACAAATATTTGTTAGATTGCACACTCAATTTATATACTAAATCTGTGGTTTTTACATCATAGGTGCACAGTACTGGGAAAGATCAGCTGGCTCCATGGGTTATTAAGTCAATTTCCCTGTTACTACAGGGAATATATAGTAGAAACTGCATTCAAGGTATGCAGAACATCCACTCCAACTTCCACCATTCATATAACCACGTACACTCAGTAACTTTTTCATATGATTGTAGAAGACCAAAAGTTAAAACCATAAAAAGCCCCTGGGAGGAAACAGATGAAAACAAATGTGTCACTTTTACGGTGTATCCTTGCAATGGTAAGAAATTAAGAAGATTTTTCTTCCCCAGATGATCACAAAAAGTGAAACAAGAACTATATTGCAGAAAAAATACAAAGTAAGCACTCAAGTAGCAAGAGGACAATTTCTTAATTAATGATAGAACAGATGTTTCTTAACTCTGTGTAAAATACATTGAGTGCCTGTGAGTGAAAGAACAACTGCATTGAAAGTTTGGAAGCATCCTCTCACTGCTGAACAATTATTAATAGCTACTTTGGTTTGTGCGTTGGTAAAAGTATTTGCTAGCCCAAGTGTAGCAATGTATATTTTGGTCAGGTATCAAATGAACATTGCAATCTAAGTGCCTGGGTAATATGGAAAAATGTTATTCTATAGCTTTGCTGATGTTTCGTCTGCTTTCAGTCAGAACCAGGCTTTCAAATCGAATGGCAATAGCACAATGGTATTTTAACAAGGCTGCTGACTGTGATTAGCTTACATGCCAACCTATCTGTGCAAGAGGATTGTTCCCCTGGCCAGTGTACGCTCTTGTGCACTGTGCTTAGTCAAAGTGCAGTGACAGTATAATGCTTTCCAGAACATATCAGGATGAGAAGATAAAGTAAAAGTATTAAATTGGTTCCCTAGGGCTGCCTTCTCTTTCAGATAAACCCTTCAGTGTGCAAGTGGTGGGCTTTTGTTTTAGCTTTTTTTCCCCCTTAAGTACATTCCTTGACTGGTACAAAGACAAGGAAAACAGTGAAAAATCAGCTTCTTCATCACATTAATTGTAGTTGTTAAACAAAAAGTTGTTGCAATAAGACTGTTTAATAGGATTGAATGGAGTCCAGCACAAGCACACAACCAACAACTACATGATGGAGTAAGGTCATAGGACTATTCCCAACTGCAACATTTAAAGGGCTGTTTCAACATAAACTGATATGGATCATAAAACTTCTCGTGATTCTAGCCAAATCAAATGTTCTAAAGCTATGTAAATAACCCAAACCCTGAAACCTCTTTAATGCCTCCACCAGCGTGACAAGAGTTATTCTCAGACTTCCACAAAAAGTATCATTTGAGTAAAACGATGTTTTGCAGTCAGTTCCCACAGCTCCCACAGCTTCATTGAGGCAAGCGTAGCTGTAGGGGAAATGACTAAAAGTTCACTGGCACAAATGGAGTTACATCTCCTGGCATTAGGGCTCAATTTGTCACTCTTGTTTTTAATCTCGGGAAGCATGCAAGAACTAAATGGTGCTAATCTTTCATATGACATGAAGAGGATGATCAGAATATATCCAGATCCAGTACCATGGCCAAGCCAGAGCTCAGCCCTGGCTTCTGAAAGGATCTTGAGCAAGGTTTTGAATATGAGCATGTCGTCTCACATTTTCCTATGCATTCTTAGACCAGACTTCATTTTCTAGGCCACATCTTGGCATGACACCTACCCAGTTTGTGGTGAAAAAATGAACCGGTTGTCAGAAGGGGAAAAATAGCCGTGTAATTTCAGCCTATTTTCAAGGAAATCTGTGTAGTTCCAGCTAGGCCTCTGGTATGAGTACCAACAAAAAAAGGACCAGCAAAGTGCTGCCATCACCATCAAAAAGATATCTTTATCTTGCTGCTTCCATTCCTATGTCAGCGTGAGGCTGCTGGTACATCCTATGAGGTTGTCAGTCCTATGTTGCTGCAGTGGTGTGAGAAGGCTGCTACTGTGCCACCTCACAAGGGAATGCACAGGAGCTAGAGATGCTCTAGGATTTCCACATATTGTAAATCTTCTCAGTGGAGGGGATGTTTCCCTAGAGCATGGGTTTGATCTTGGGAGAGCTGTGCCATAGGGCTGTCTGGCAATGGCTGTGTAGTCAGAACACAGAACCAAATGCAACATAGTGCTACAGCTACCGTGGGCACTGGAACAGGGTCTTCATTGTGGCCTGTGAGCACACTACTCACCATCAGAGCAGGCTGACATTGACTCAGACTGCTTAATCCTACTTAATCCTTGTTAATATCTCTAGCTTCATTTCCTAAACTGAAAAAAAATACTGTAAATACCATATATTCACTATATATACGTACCTCTATCTATCTCTCACTATATATCTCAACACACATACATGCATACAGATATCTATATACTCTCACACTATATTTGGGCCCTATTCTATTGATAGAATTCTGAAGTACTGTTTCTTAACAGAATAGCTGGTGTCACTGTGATCTGTTGCTTTCTTGTCTCTGAACAGTTTGCTCTTATCCTGCCCAAACACCACGATCAATCCCAGATCATCGTTGTACAGCAGGTTTGTGTACTGCTGGACACTGTTTTACTCCTGCCCAAATACTGAGGTCCCTAATGCCTTTATACGAGAGCCATCCATTACAAGTACTACCAACAAAGTGCTATGGAAAGTAACACCAGTTTGGCTTTCCATGGTGCTGTAGTTACCTCCCACTGCTGCTGTTACTGTCACTAATGCTTGTCTGTTAACAATGTTAATTGAGCTGATTTCATTTGCTATTTTGGGAAGTTAATTCTGTTTCCCTGGATTCTGAGGATTGCTCTTGGATTTTTGGAGAGAAAGAGATCTGTTTTGGAGTTTGGAGACTGCTCAATGACTGCATGTCTAAAGGCCTGAAGGGTAGGGGCTAATATGTTTTGAAGAGCCTGGGTGTTTCTGTCATCATCTCTACACGTAGGAACCGGCACAACAGTTGTTAGTGTAGAGACAGATCCTGGATGGGAGGAAATTAAGATGTGGAGAGAAACAGGATCACTGAATCCATCCTTTGAAGTGGGAAGGTGGGAGGGGTAAGGCTGTTACCTGTGGATAATGAATAGGCTATATCCAGATAAATGTATTCTGGTTTATTTTGCAAAAAATAGCAGAAGGATGTTGCGTATCTGTTTAAGGGTTGAATGGTATTTATTGAATACATTCATCCAAGCTGTACCAAAATGTTTCAAAAATTGTAATACGTTGCTCCCTGAATAAAATAAAAGTTAAATGAGTACGTGGCATGAGTTATGCTGTACTGTGAAACTAAGGTATAGCTAAACAAAAAAGGGCTGATAAATATCTTTAGGGGATCCCATTGAAAAGCCTTCTTTCTTCATCACTTGGTGGTTGAATATCATGGATAATCCTGTATTTAGATAAATGGAAATGGCACTGAGCAATTATTTGCTCTCCATTTTTAAAAAAATTAATGTTAAGTACTCTGTGTTTTGAAAATATTAGGTATAACCTGTCTTCTCCTTCCTGGATGAGTGGACTAACAACTAGGATTCTCTCTGCTGCTTATGAAAACATGGTAATTATTCTGTGTCAGATGAAGCACCCTCCAGAAGAAGTAGTATGAGCACCTCACTACAGAACGAAAACACATATCTGGATGATGAGGGGTTTTTTTTCCCTTGGCTAAAGGAGAGATTTGAACCCAGATCACCACCAGTTAGGGAAAAAACCAGCAATAAAAGACCTTGGTCAAGAACAGCAGATTCAAATCAATCTTTGTTTAAAATGAAAAAAATTGCTTCATGTTCTCTTTTTTTTTTTTTTCCCCCAAATATGAGGGAAGACAGAAAAGAGTATCAGGAGATTTATTCAATTCATCCTTCTCTTTAGCAGTACCCCAGTTTTGCCTTATGTGCCTTTACTCACGTATTGTTCCAGTACTAATCTGCTTTCCCCAGGACATCACGCACAAAAATGTAAACCATTTCAATCTTCTGGCAAATCCTGACACAAGCCTCCCATGAAGAAACTGCTGTGCCCCAGAGGAGACAGAGAGAACAGGAACACTTTCTGGAAGCATGTAAAAAGGGGAAGCAGGAGGCAGTGGGCTGGAGGGGCCAAAAGCTTGCAGCTGAGCCGGCAACACCGCTGCAGCTCTGCTCATCGCAGAGAGAGATCCCAACTGTAGAGCTTAATTGTTTTGTTTTCCTGGGTTTGTCATGCCAGTTGTCAGAATAATTTCTTTGTGCATGGCTGAATTGGACATATGTACACTTAGTCTTCTGATATCCTGAGGGGGCCTTTCCTGCTGGAAATTATTTTCCATTGAACAGAGGGTGGCTGGAAGATTGGTCCTCCTTTGTCCATATGGTAGCTGTTGTTCTCTTCCAGTGCGAAAGTCTGATGAGGATATTAGACACAGTTGCTCTATACATGCCTAAAAGTATTTCATTCCCTGTGGTTTTCCTATCACCGACGGTTGGAGTGTTATATTCATTGAGACTAAAGAACTCTAGTAGAAGAAAATGCTTTAAATACAAAAAGCAGATTGTACTCTGCTCACACGTATCAAAGTCTGGATGACATTTCAGACCCTTGCTTGGGGGTCTTGATCCTTTATTTAAATAATATTGTTCCTTTATTTAAATAAGACTGGAATATTGGGGCCCTTAATGACCAGTCGTGAGATGCAAAAATGTCTTTATATATGTTCTAGAAAGACTGGGCCTCAGGATACAAAATTTTGTGGGGATCATTTTTGTCATGTTTTGTTTTGTTTTTCCTTCTGTTTGGAATCCTTATGGAAAACTATTTTTGTGAAGGATTACTTTTTTTTTTCCCCTTCCAGAGCTTGTCTTAAATGAACTGGCAAGAGATTTACATTTCTCTGCCTGACTGTAGGATACTGGAGTTTAAACAACGAATGAAAAATTGTCACAGATTTATTTAAGAGCAGTGAAGTGTTGCTGTCTTAATATAGCCTGTCAGCAGATTTTAAAAGGAGAAAGATAGGGAGCTATGTGATCCCTGGGTTGTTTGTGTAAACTGGAGACTTTCAGCATGAGGGAAATGGTTTAGGATTTTATACTGGGTAGCCAACTGATGCTGCTTCAACAAAAAAGGGCAAATGAAAATTGCAGATGTAAAACCACAACTTTTTGAGACTCTATTTTTTTTTTGCCAAGTACAGGTTTCTTTTCAGTCCTTAAACAGTTGACTGTTTTTTGAGCCTTCTGAATCCCACTCAATTCCCATGAGTCAATAAATTGTTTTCTCTGTATCACATCCTACCACAGGCTTTGTTCCTTCTCTCTGTGCTTTTGTCTCTCTTTTGCCATGGCTTCACTTCACTTCTTTGCCGCATTCTCAGTGTGGTTGCTCTTTCTGCCTCTTTTCATGAAGTTTATTTTTTAAATCAGTTTGATTCCCACAGTGGGCCAGCTACTAGATGCCTCTTCAAAGTAATTCCTGTTCTGTGTTATTTTAGCCAGATGCTAAAGCTCCACATTGGTGGAAAACATTTTGTTCACTGTAAGAGAAAAAGAAACTATAGGGTTTTGGGTATGTGTGGGAATGTAATTTAAAGCTGTTTCCTATGCTTTATTTGGGAAGGTTCAATTAAGGAAGCACAAACAATCTGAATTTTGACATCTCATCTCTTTATTTTATAGTCGTCGCAACCTTAATGTTTCCTTAAATTGAAGTTTGTTTTTTCTGAGGATGTTATAATCTTACATACAATGCATATAGGCAGAAAATATGCAGTATGTAATTATCAGCAAAGAAACTCAAGCGTCAAATCTTCAGGTTCTTTAAAGAGAAAAAAGGTTTGCAAAGAAAAACAAGATCATGTAAAGATTTAATACATCTCAAAGCTAACACAATTTGGTTTGATACATGACCCTTTTATTTTGCTGCCTTAAAATGTCTCCCTCCTGCCAAAACTATTTGTTACCTTCTTCCTTGGGGAAATATGCAAAGACATGCAGTTACGCTCAGGCCCCTGCACTGGAAGGTTTTTATTTCAATCCTATCAGCCTCTATTCTCGCCAATCATTTTTCTTTTGTTCTCAGTATCCATTCTTTCCAGTAATTCACTTGAGCTACAATATCTGAGAAAGACTGAGCACCACTGTAATTTAAAGGAAAAGATCTTTTCAGGCTGATTTGGTTTCAAGCAGCTTTTTGTGAGAGAGATTGGTTTGCAGCCTCCAGGCAATTAAATACTCTGAGTGAAGATTTTTTATCACCAATTATTCCATACAGAAACTACTTTTATTTTTTGGAAGAAGACATCAAAAACTAACAATGAACATTGAATATAGCTTCTTGGTGAATGACAATATAAAACCCAGCTAGGTAAGCACATAGCATTTGCCTGCAGCAGCTGTGATGAGAAGGTGGCAGGCTGTAACGGGAGTGACAGAAATCTGGGGTGAAACACTCACTGGACCAAAATCCTCAAAGTCAGTGCCATTAGCTTTAGCAGGGCCAAGATTTCTGTCCACACAAATATCCACCTGACTCTGTGGAAGTAGCATACCCTTAATTATGGCTATAGAGTGGAGGAACCACCATGTGTACAGAAGACTTGACAAAAGCTTGGCAGTTGGGACTGGCAAGGATTTTTTCCTAGATAAGCAGCCTCAACTGCAGCAGGTCCAAGCACGTTCAATTGCAATGAATTTTCTATCAGCCTTTTCAAACTTTGTCATTTTGGAAAATCACGTGAATGTCCCAACGGAAGAGGATTAGAAAATATGGAAGTGATGGGTTTGTGTTCATGATTAAGTTTCAACTAGTCTTGATGAAATTTTCTAGTGAAAAAGCAATCTGCATTTTTCCTATGGCTGCTTTGCTCTACCTAAAGAGGGAATACCAATTTCCAACAGGGAAATCCTCTTCTCTACCTCCCTAATATCATCCCATTATTGTATATTGCTTTAATATATGCCTAACATGAAATAAACAGTGATCTGATTTGTATCAATTTGGTAGATTAGGATTTGGTAGATCTGAATGAAATCTGATGACCTTTTAAGTGGATAGTGCACAAGATCTTATGCTACAGATCTCAGAGGACAAAGACAGGGAAATTTTTGGCCAATGGATTATAGAGTCAGCATCGTGTTTATCCCAATAAACAGATATTAAACTATAATTAACATCTTTTATGGAATTTGTAAAATCTCATCCTACACTGGGATGAGAATGACCTCCAGTTGTCACCACAATGAGTGTGCCCTTGTGATGAGTGCTTTCAGCTCTAGATGGGAGCAAGAAAGAGTAATGATCCTGAATGTTATTTTAATGTCAAAAGCTTATTAAAGAGTAATGATTACACTGTGAGAGGAAAAAGAGTCCACAGGGTAGTCAGGGCAAAACCTCTGAGGAAAGGGTGGGAGCCATAGCTCCTTGACTCCTTTTCTTTTTAAGACTATCCCACCACACAGCTGAGTGCCAATGGAGGCTCTGACATCTCTGCAACATGTTTTGAGGTCCCCAGGTAAGAACTGATGTATGCATGGAATGTATTATAAAACCAAGGCTGCCCAAAGCATGCTGATCCATCTCTGCCTAACTGCAATTTAGTTAACTGTAGAAGCAAATCTAGGTAGAATTAGAAAAAAAATTTTCAATGGAAAAAGTTTTCATCCAAAAGAGCAGTTTCTTTGAAATATGGAGATTTTTCATTTTAACAGTTCTCAGTGAAAAAGCCTTCAAGTGTTTTGTTTGGATAATCTTTAAATCTCTTTTCTATTTCTCTCTTTAACCATAAATCTAGAAATACATATATATCACTTTAGAATGTTCTGACAGATTTGAAAGAAAATACTCTGATTCTTTTTGAAATGGTTCTTTGAGGGGACAGAAGAAATCTGCATCTCCCACAAATATCTAAATTTAAACTTTTGCATTCAGATCTGGGACAAAAACAAATACTGAAATGTCAGAATTTTATACATGATAGGAATTCTTTTTTTTCCCCAGTACATTTTGCTTAGATTACACTGCACAGCATGTGCCTTCCTTCCCTAGTCTGCTTTTGTGTTCAAAAAATCAATTTGAACAGTCTGAACAGAGATCTGCTGCTGGCCCCAGCCTAAAGGGGTTCAGAGAACCCATCACTCAGCCCACAGGGCTTGAGTTACAAATTGATACCTGAGTTCAGCAATGGGAGAGAGTTGGAAAATCAGAGCAGAAAAAAAGAAAAATAAAAAGACGTTGATTTCTCCCTCTTTTTTTTTTTTAAGTCTTTTTAATTTCATAACTGAGTTTCCTTTCTTCATTTCCTTTTGTGCTTGTCAAACAAGACAGATGAGATACCACCCTCTCCCAACAGCTGCTGTTGGACAATATTGCAACTGATCTTTTTCTACATGTTGCAAAACCCCTCAGCTGTGTTGACCAAAAGACTGATGTCTTATGCTTGATCTTAAAGAGGACTTAAAGACAGGTTCATGCTGCTGGAACTTCAGTCAGCTCCCAAATTAGGGTGATTTTAGGACTCGTCTGCATACAAAGCAACCTTTCCTGTAAATATTTATGGAGCCTTAAGGCTTGCATTGCACTTCAGATAAATATTCTTGGTCATGCCAAGTCTCTTAACCCTTTGAATGTTTAATTTTAATTTTGCTGTCTCATTGCTCATAAGGTAAGAAGAGAATCAAATGCTAAGGAGGAGGCCATTGAGTATTTTGCCCCTCTTTGGGATCCAGAAACAAGAAACATTTCTCTGCTTCTCACTGTACATCTATCCTTCCTTGTACAGTGTGGGAAAATTACTCATTGTAAACAGGATCTGGACTAGTGTCCACCAAAGCTTCAGCACTGAACTTGGAAGGAAGTTTCCCTGAAGAGGAACTATTAGCTATAGTTGGGCTTGGAACTGACTGTTCATATTTGTGTGGAACCTGACCAAATACTGACAAGAAGTTTACTTTAATGCTTTCTGTCTGAACAGAGGTCATCTCTTGAACTTACCTTTAAAATTTAGCTTTTTGGATCTGGCTTTCTACTGTCATCTAAAGAGAAATCAAGTATCAGTATGTGGCTAAAAGGGACTGCAGGCTAATTACAGCTGACTAATTTATGTGAACACAACTAACGTGTGCACAGAAAGAAGAGGGGTTAATTTTAGCCGGTGATATATGTTGATTTTGGGAGATCAGAGCTGGAAAGGCTGGGATTCATCACTTTGACCAGCAACTATTCTTTGGTTAGTACTACCAGTCTGAATTTCAGTGAGGAAATAGCTTTCTAGCATTCACAGAGAGAGTTTGCCTTCCTGGACAACTGAACCTGCCTTCGGTTCCAGTGGGCTTTTCTTTGTTTGTTTGTTTGTTTTTATTTTGGGGTGTTGTTTTTATTACAGTGATCTACAAGTCAGTCCTGAAAGCCATATTTACCTAAATAAACTAAAAGGAAAAAAGGGCAAACAAGCTAAAGAAATCACTCTTGCCTTCTTCCCCAGCCTTGTAAATGAGCCAGACTACTGACTTCGCCTCCAGAGGGTTTCTGTAGTTCAACTGGTTCTTTCTGTCTCTGCACACCTTTTGCCAGCTTGTTCTCATCATTCGCTTGCTTGAAGCAGAACCTAAAATTGCTTTGAAGACATTTCTCTCAAGGATGGATCTTGAGCTCTCTGACGCTGAGCAGCAGATTGCTGTTTGTTCTCAGTACATTGGACTGTAAATTCACTGAGAGTGACGTGGAAAATGTGTTCTTGTACATGCACTCCCAGAGTGTCTGAGTGAGGTGTTGAGCATTCCCCACTGTCAGCATGTTGTCAATAACTTCTGGGAAAGCAGAATATAAAAATAATCAAACACACAGAGCAAGGCAGACGAGGGAATGGTACAGTTTCTGCACCTGTGAGTTAAAAATGCTCAAAAGTAATTACCTGAAGTGATTAGGAAACGCAGAGAATCTCACAGTGAGTGAGATTTTTTTTTCTTTCTCTCTCTTCCCCACTGCTCCCTGCCTTCCCCATAAATCCAGGGTTCCTGGCTTTGGTTGGTATAGCATTGTGCACATCCACAGCAGAAAACTGTTGTTAGTCCACAAAACTTGCCTGCTGCATGGATGAGCTTAATGTGCAATAAACTCAGCAGAGCAGATGCAAATTTAAGATTCCTGAAAATTGAAATTTAGCTGGAGAACAGTTTGATGGGAATATCTGTGTAGACACAGCCAGAACATCTCTCTTGATCTCACCTAACTTTAAAGATAACACACAGTAGAGTGATCCAGCTGCTTGCAACAGTCTTTTGTATGTAGAAAATGAGGCAGTGAGAATAAAAGCAAACTCTCCTTAGGAACTGGCTTTATTTCCCAGCTTTCACAGCATTAAAAATATGATAGTAATAATATTCCTAGCTGATGAGACAACGACTCTTTCTTAATTTTAACTACATAAATAACTGACTCTTCTCAACATGAATTGTTGTGTTACAAAACTGAAACAGCTTTCTAAGCCTTTCTCCATCATTACACAACAGAAAAATGCAATACCCCAGGCTGATAGAATCTGAGGGAGAAGGTTGCACAAAAATTACCAGCTCTACCAAAGGGAAGGGAGAAATAGGGGAGAGGAAAATGTTCCTCAGCCACTCTAGATGGGTTTGTAAAGATTTATTGGGCTCAGAGCAATCTGTAGCCTAGTAAATTGGTGTTTGAAGGTGTCACAAACAATAATGCACTACATCTTGCACTACAATGTACAGGTGTCCTAAAGCTATTACAGTCCAGCCACTGCACAAAAATGGTATGAAAGGGATAGTATGGCCTGTGATTGGTACCAGAAAACTTTTCTTTATTTTTCTGTCTTTTTGGTAGAACTATGGAAGAGGTCCCCACTCTGATAAAACGCTACCAAGAGACCAAATTAAATTTTTTGCACCCAGATTTGGCAATTGCTCTTGTCAGTAATAACTCTGAGGGAACGTAACTGTATACTGAAAGTAAGTCCTGAAATTTTGATAGTTATGATACCAGAGTCTCCTGCAACAGATGGATGATACTGTAAAATTTTGTATTGCTCTATGGTATTAGAAACTTGTAGCTCTTTAAAGAATATAAATGTTCTCTCTCTATCCTTGTTTTGCCAAAATTCACTTTTTCTTTCTCAAATCTCTGTCAGAGCTTCCTTTGCTGCTTCATTCTGGCTGCTATCATAGTACAGCACTGCTGTGGGCTGAATAAATTGTCCTTCCAAGGCTGCTTTAATGAAGCATTTTTTTTTGTTGCCATTGAATATTATGCCACCTGTTAGTATGTCCTCTTTAGGACAGTTTATGTAATGATATCCAGTGATAAAATCATGTTAAATTGTACATGCTTCTAAAAGTGGATCACTTTCTTACAATAATGTTGCTTTTGGCCTGAGGTGAAACTTCAAAACATAGAAATAGTTATATTTAAATCTGTTTAGTCCCTAGAAAGAGAACCTACAATTTGGAATGAACAAATACGTTGCCCACATTCAAAAAGGGTATAAATCTATCTTCTGTGTTTGTGCATATACTATATACGTATATGGTTGCCAGTATGAAATATTTGCAACAAAACCTCCTTGGTTCCCTCTTCATTTGCTAATAAACTTAGTCAGTTTTTCATTTTTACTCAAAAACAGTTCTCTCTGTTGGGCAAAGGATTATTTATGACATTAAATCATTTAGGTTCACAGTGGTTACAGTGATATGTGAGAATAGAAAAGGTAGCAAATAGTGTCAGAAGTTCTGCATCTTCTCTGTGTGGAAGGGAATTGCTTTAGGGTTTAGCAACAATTAAACCTGAATATTTCAAAGAAGCTAAAAGGCCTGTGGCACTTATACCAGCAAAATCTTGTTGCAGCTTTTCTCCTTAAGAAGCCTCCATATGTTGATGCTTAAGATTTTACATGAGTAAACAGATAAACAGCATTTATAAAACTAGTGTGAACTTGCTTCTGTGGTCCACAGACTACTCGCTAGTCTGAGAATTGAAAGAGATGTCTTTCTTTGGAGATTAGCAGCTGCAGATTTATGTGACAAAAATTTAGGAACAGATTAGCTACCTTACAGTGGTTACAACATAATTACTACATCCTAGCCAAGTCAGGACAAAAAAAATCAGTGAAGATTTTTGTCCTTTACCACAGTACAAAGTGACAGCATTCCTGCAGGGTTGGGAAGCTCATCTATGAAAGCATGTAGATCAGGAGTTGGATGCCTTGCACAATGGCACCAAAGCCTTTATTTACTGGTAGTTTGTACAAGAAACACATCATTCACCAAAAATGATAGAGAATAATTTAAAGCTGAAAGGGCAAGGCTTGCTGGATCCTTACCCTGATGCTTTTTGCAACATTTTCAAGAACTGACCATATCAGTCAGTTATTTTTTCCATCTCTCCAAAGAGGTCTTACTGCATTTTGTGCCTTGTTTTCACTGAAGTTAATTTCTAACAAAAAATAACTGGCAATTATCAAAAGAGACTAGTAGATGGCAATAGAGCTAAAGATTTTGACTGGGGGTGGGGGCGTTAATCTTGAGACTTAAGGTTTGTCCAAGATTTTAAAGTGTCATCTCTAAAAGGGTAAATTTCTCTCCTATAGGATCCACATACGCTATGAAAAAATCAAGTGAGTGGGGGGAAAAAAAGAGCTGATATTTTTGTATTTATTGCTCAAATGACAGCACTTGTATTTTTACTTATCAGAAGCAAGGTTCCTACCTCCCCTTCTCCCTATCCCACTTGAGACAATCTGTTCCACTGTCCCATTTGTCCCTTTGGGAATATTTTGATCTACCACACCCTGTCTAGGTTACATCACAACTAGTGTTGCACAGACACACACCAGCAGAGTGTTTGTTAAAAGCTATGTTCTATTTGGATCTTCTCATGAAAGAATAGTTGCATGGGCAATCAAATGTCAATGCTGTCTGGGTAGCAATTAGAGTCTCGTGAGAGTTGTAGATGAGACTACTCAAAGGGTTGTTCTGCTCAGTCCAGAGCAGAACCCAGCTGGGCTGTGGTCCTACTGACCACTCCAGCACATGTATCATCCATTGTTAGTGATTGTCACACAGTCACAGAACAGAATTATCTCCAACTCCTGTTTACAAAACTGTTCCTGCATTTGAAGAAACAATTTCTACTATTTACAAGTATCTTATCAATGTCAATGCTGCAAGATGAACCACCCGGAAGGACCAGATTCTGGATCCAAGTTATTTTAAATACAAAATTGGTTATGTGACAGCAGGACTGGTCCGGGGAGAATCTTCAAAACTGTCTGATATCCCCACCTAAACACCTCCTGCAAGAGTTACATCCTCTGTGTGTGATGATGAACTGGATCTGTCACGTTGTCTCAGATCAGCCTGTTGTCTCAAGCCAGCTGAGTGCCTTGTCTGTGCAGGGACATGATGAAGAGTTCCAGGACACCAGGAGCTTGGTGAATTTAATTCTCTGAATGTGCACATATGGGCAGTCCTGGTATCCAGCTATATCACAATCATAACTATGGATTCTAACTTGGGTTCTGTTCTTCCACCTCACTTGTAACCTCAGGTCCATTGCTGCTGCCACATAAGTGGCTTTCTGTGTTTTTCCTTTGATTAATTTTGTTCAGACTCTAACAGCCTATGTCAATGGTCAGCACAGATGACTTGTTTGACATTCTCAGAGTGATTTACTATTTGTACTATGAAACAGAAGAGAACTTGTGATTTGCTTGGCAAGTGACATCAGCCTTTCAGCTGATATTTTAGAAATGTTTTCAGTAGTTTTTTAATTAATGGTGAGCAGTTCTATCACAGTATTGAGAAGGGGGAATAAAAGCTCCATTTTCAGTGGTTACAAATTATGTTGATCTCCATGTTGCAGATGGGACCCCCATGTTGCCAGGATGGCCAAAAAGTTCATGAATCAGAGTCTCAACCCTAGGAAATAATTAAATATCCTCAAACTCAGGGAAAAAATATCTGTAGCTTTCATTTTATGGAAAAAGAATTTCATCTGACTTATGAGAAATAAGTAATCTATAATGTTTGTGCTTTAATACTCTGTGGTAGCTGATGCACACACTTGTTTCAGAAACAGATCTAGGAAGAACATCACAAACATCCTGTGGCAGCCCGATACTTAGAGAAACCACCATCAAATTGCTCTTAGCATTGGCTACCATTTCCAACATTGGCACACAGCAGCTGCCCTCCAAAGAGCTGGTTCTCCAAGGCTCCATCCTCAGTGATGCACAGAGCAGGCCAGACTGTGGCAGGAGGATGAAAGCACTGTTTATCTAAATTATGTTTCGACAGAAGGAAGTGTTCTTTTGGATACTTTATAAGAGAACAGTCACACAAAGCCTAAATGTCCTCTTTTCCTCAGCCAGACCCCTCTGCTGATCATTATTTCAGCCCAATTTTCCCTGGAAATTTTGGGAATTTTCAGCCCAAAATTCCCTGGAACACCTCTACTGGTGTTCTCTGTTTGGTTATGTATCAGTCGACTTTGTTGTGCCAGACTGACACAAAGCAGAGCTGGCAAGGCAAAGGCTCTGCTTACTCTGCATGTATTTGTGTGTGTGTGCACACATGTGTGTGCATTATTTGAAATAAAACGTTAGTTTTATTCCCTGCTACTGACATTAGGATAATCTATCCTCATGTATTGAATTTATTGTTTCCTAACGTTTCTGGAGAGAACAAATGTTTACATTTGATAACATGAACCAGCATTAGCATAAGTCTCAAATTTGGACAAAAATATCCTATTGTTTCTACACTATTTGTGCCAAATTTTATAATACTTCCTTTAATGGGATTTGCCTTTCAAGTAGGAACTGAGGAGAAAGCTTAGGATTTTGATTAGTAAACATCTTAAATATTTTCAAACTGGGAGTCAGTGTGTGATATCCGTGGCCACCTGCTCAGTATTTATAGCAATTAGAAATTTTACCATAATTAGAACTCATTATTACTTATGCCCAAATTGTCAGGCAAAGCTATATCTAGGTCTGTGAATTTTTAGTACTTCGGAAAAATCTAAAAGTATTTAATAAATAAGGACCTTCAGAAGGATGATTATTTTATGTGTTGTAGGATTGCGTAGCTTTAACTTACATTGGTTTTTCTTCTTGTTTGGAAGAAAGGGGCCTTCAAAGAGAGCATAAATGATCATGTGACAAACAGTGAAATATCTTGTTCTCATACCTCTCCTCATTTCCCCAGATCCTTCTCAAGGACCTCATGCCCCCTTTCTCATTTATCAGTACAGATCTTATGTGGAAAGTGTATCTCAGAGATGAGAGTAAGTGAGAGTTTATAGGCATTGATGCAAACTCAGAAATGTCAGGGGGTCAAAAATAGTAAATTTCAATAGGCATTTGGAGTCTGAGTGAATGCTTTTTTTGCAGAATTTATCCAGTTTTGATACTGTTGTCTTACAAAAGATTAAAAAAGCCCAAAATAACAACCCAAATTAGATTGCATTAAACCTGGTAAAGTTTGCATAACATTGGCTTGGCAGTGCATTGCTATTTTCCCAGAGGAAGCTTTGTATTAAATAATCAGCTTATTAAAAGAATGCCATTTCCACTCTCCTTAGCTCTAGTTCCCTATTGTATACTTTAAAAAGCAGCAGGATCATTTTCTGTATACAAACTTCAGTCATTCTAATTTTAATGGGATTCAAAAAGTGCATCTGATGGTGGTTTCGAACCCTTAGTAACTTGTGGAATGAACCCTGGAGTTGTTTCCTTTTTCTTGCAAAGAAATTACTGTTCTGAGCATAGGAGTTAATGCAAAACCTTGTGGGAAGACTTTTAATTCATAGTCTGATTTTCCTGTTGATTTCTCTGATAAACTTACTGAAATCCTATGTGAAAACACAACTACTAAGAAGAGAATTTAATAAGCTTCAAATTTAAAAAAAGGTCTAATTCAAAGGAAAATTTTTTAAAGGCAGAATGTCAGCAGATCTAGAGAAAAATTCTTATTTACAGAAACACAGAAAGTCATCGAATCATAGAATGACTTGGGCTTGGAAGGGACCTTTAAGATCATCTAGTTCGAATCCCCTCTATCTGTATATGGAGATTGGTTTAAAAAATCTGATATACAGAAGTGATATGAACCTTCATTGAACCTTCATTGAACCTTCATTAAACCTGACCACAGCGAAGAGCCCAAAATGATGGTAGTAGGGGGCAAGGTCTCATACCTTTTACCTAATCATGAATTTAGGAGCACAGACTTAGACATCTAAATCTGTAGATCTCAGCCTATTTGTACTACTTCAAACACTGCCATAGTGACCGAGCTTACGCTACGAAGTTCTAGGAATAGAGAGAAGAAAACCATGTCCTGTAAGTAACTGATTTGGCTTATAAGATGAAATAACCTTTTTGTAAGATATGAAATTGTGGTTTATGGACAGGTGGTAACAAAATCTTTGGTCACATGTGTGGCATAGTGGTCCCTGCTGCTATCGCCATGGTTGCAACAGATTGATAAGATACCATCGTATAGCCAAGCAAGAGTCACTTGTGGGTACTGGTTTTACTTATAGATCCAAAGTACTGCAAGAAACTGGACCAAAGAAATTAAAGCAATCTTCATATTTGATAACAATATTCCCAAAGGAAAGTCTTTTAAATATTACCTGGGACTTTGATAATATCTGTAAAGATAACTATAACAAAATTAGAGTAGCTCTTGGGGAACAGCACAGGGAAAAGCTCCTCAGAAGTAGTAGCTGGGAATCTGTTTAGGATTTGAAGTCAGAATTATTTTTAAGAGATTTATTTTCTTCGTGTTTCTAGGTGCACCATATATGTGACTGATACTTCTGACAGTGTAAAGGTTTGCTTTATGGGTATCCTGTGAACCATGAACCATGCAATTATGTATGCTAGAATTCCTTTAATTTACTGTACTATTTATGTCCAACAGACTAATGAAACAGGCTCTTAACACCTAATAAAATGTAGTTTAGTGAGATTTGTCCTGCTGAAGAAGTTTCACTGTGAATATGTAGTTGAGGGTTCCAGTCATAGAGACCCCTCTTAACTTCTGCCAGTCAGAGCACCAGGGTACCTCTGATCAAAGAGAGGTCAAAGATTCATGCAAGCAACAAACCATGCAAGTAACGAGAACCTGCATTACTGTGATCTGTATGTGATCATTTACTGCGCTTCTATTCCTGTAACTTTCACCCAATACACGTGTACACAGCAGAATGAACTTGGTTAAAACAGCAAGCACCTGCCATGGTGTCCTGTTTGAGAGCTATTGTTAGGGATTGACTGGAAGCACTGGATGCTGGTAAATCAGGGGGAAGGCCTCTGAGAAATTTCTACTTCTCCCAGGGTAAAACAAAAGTGCAGAAAACTACATGCTAGTTTTCCTCACACTTTATGGGTCAAGTAGTGTTTCAATAGTCCAGGAACTGGACATGTAAGATTTACTGTGGAGTTCTCTTATGTGAAGGCTGCAATTCCTCTGTGATTATTATATCTTCTATTTCATGCCTTCATAGTTATGTTTGGATTCATTAAACATGAATCCTACACAGCTAAGCCTGAAATGACTATGTGCTGGAAGTGATGTTGCTAATTGCTATTACTGTTGCTAATGGCTAAAGAAAAACTGGTAGACTCACAGGAGGAAAAAAGGAAATTGGATATTTTAAGAAGACTAATGCAGATTAAAACACAGTTAATAAGCCTCATGTGAAAAGCTTATATTTAAATTACAAAAGTAATTTTCTTGTGGAAATTAGTATTCCATTTCAAGGCCTGTTTGCTTGTGTCTTTCTATAACTAAAGGTGGACTATATTTAGGGCTTTCATGGCAAGAGCATAAGAGAGAAAAAATGTCATGAAAGGTATTCTTTTCGTAAAGAACCTTCACATTTGTATCTATTAGATCAATAGAACTTATATAATTGATATGTTTCTACAAACTGAAAAATTAGAAATTTTGCTTGTTTTTTTTATTATATCTATCTCCATACGCTACAGGGGACTTTGCAGATTTATTTTCCCTTTGAATGTGGAAATATGAGTATGAATTTGACTTATGATCTTACAGATGTTTATTTATTTATTATTTTATTAGTCTCCCACAGAATTTTGGATTCTGGAAAACAGCAGAATTACATTTATGATTTTCTACTTATGTAGAAGCACGGAAATTGCTTGTAAGTCTGCTACTATTTACAGGATTTCAGAAGCAAATCCACAGGAAAACAAAACACATGGTGAAGGGGACACTACAGACCAGTGAGAGAGCAGCTGTTTAGAAACCATTTCTGAGAACCAGTTTCGTATTGTCCAAAAAGCTGTTTCATACAATAGCAAACACCACTGCTCAGAACAAGTGGAGAGAGAACTTGCGGAAGAAATACAGAAGAGCAATCCCTGAGGACTGACTCCCTGGGAACTGGAGACTCTCACAGAGAAAGCCCTTATGGAAATGAACTTTCACAACAGTGCTCTTTTTAAAACTTCAAAATGCATTTTTCAGAGTTTCTCTTAACACACAGTTGGTGTCTTAAGAACTTTCAGAACAGTGTAGTAGACGGGAAAGGAGAAGAGAGAAGAGGATAAGAGAGTAGATAAGAGAAAAGGAGAGGAGAGAAAAGGAGAGAAGAGAATAATTTAGAGGATTTGCAGATAGTCTTAATTAGTCCCTTTTTCTCTGCCTTACTGTCAGAGTACATGCAGACATCTCAACACGTATTTATTTTCTGACATGAATTCATGTGCAAAACAAATACATACCTCAAGATAGTTTTATGTATGTATTTGCACAATTTGCATCAGTCAATTGAAAATGAAAGGTGCATTCTCTGTTCTGTTCTTGTATGGTGTTCTGAATGACCAGTTGCTGGATGCTTCTCCACTGCAGGGCACAGTAAGTTGACAGATGTGCCTTACTTCTAAAAGTGTTTTGTCTATCCTCAGCTGGCAGATGGCCAACTGGCCAGAGAGCACTTTCAGAGCTGAAGACCTCAGAGTCTGTAGAGCTGTAACAAGTTCCTTTGCCATATTCCTCCCCTGTAGATGAGGTGAATCAGGTTCAGAAGTCCCAGAAAGTATTTAACACTGCTAATGTTGGTATAAGAAACTGAAAAGAGCACAGAGAATTCAAAAAGATTCTGTTTATCCAGTTACTGCTTGCAGCAGATCGTAAATGCACATAAATCAATGAAAAGAAGTGAAAAATAATCTTCCCTCTATAAATACATGCTACTTAGAGAATCCTCAGAGAAATTCCTGAAACAACCTCAGTACAGCAGTATGTTTTACAGAAAATTAAAACCAGCTTGTAGTAGGATCACAATATCAATAGAACACGTGATGGTAGAAGACATCTCTCTGATATTCAATACTCTGTGTGACAGTGTTTAATATCACAGCAGAATGTTTTGATAGGTCTGAAGAACCTAACGTAAAAGACTGAGGAATCTTTTCCTGGTTTGGAGGAAAAAATTTTCAAGATGCCCCAAGAGAGTACCTCAGAAGGCAGGGAAACTTTTCCTTCAGCAATGTTGAATGTGTGATGTAATTTTTAGTATTAGAAAAAAACTTGTGCAAAAAGTAGGGGGCAATCTGTTGAAGCAAAAATGAAGATTTTTATGATTGTTTTCCTTTCTGAAAAAGATGAAAGATATAATCAAACAGCAAGATGTACGGAAACTGCAACAGTGCAGTTGGAATAAACCAAAGGATGAAACATCTAGAGCAGAGAAAAAGGAATTGTAATTAGCAAACACGGACTCATACCTTTGTGGCCAGACGTGCTCTGTCCTTAGATGACCAGTGTGATATGCAGCAGTGTTTTACACATTTGTATGTGACCAGAGACACAAACACAAGCTTGCACTGCTGCACTCCTTGAAAAGCAAAATTTGCAGAACTCTGTATTCAAGGTAAAATAATAAATTCTGCTGAGAGACAAAATATATTAGTTCTGTCCTGATGATCTGATAACACGGGCACATTATTTTCAGACTGAGACAGGGTCATGACTCCCCAAGTGAGAGCACAGCTGGAGATCTAGTGTTGCCTGCAGTATGCACTTGTCTGTCAGTTCAGGGGAGCGTTAAGGGGGGAGCAGTGGAACAGAACAGTCTCTGGGCTTGCCAGTTCTTCCTATAAGACCCAAGGGAGTTGAGTTGCTTGTAAAGCTGGGCTGATCTCAGTGAACTTACTGCAAAACTGGAAGTGAAGATCGCAGTATCCTGTTTAGAAAGCTATCATTGTAGAAAATGTCTGTTTCTTTTGAAACAATGATAAAGAAGGGTATCTCACAATTTTTCAGACTCTTGCAATGATACGTATGTCTCTTCTGTGATTTATACCAGTACATTCATGATTAGTTTTACTCTTGTAATGAGGGCTGCTCCAGGCAATCCACATTTAAAGCACTGATAACTCACCATGAACAACGTACACCAGGTAGTAAGACACAATTACAGTAACTCTGCATTTGAGAAAAACCTTTCTATTCTCAGTGGATACATCCTGAACTCTAACATGTCTTCCAAAAGTAATTATTCTATTTTCTTGTTGCTTTTTAACACATTTTTGTTGTCAAGATAAATCTTGAATTTACTCTCATTAGACATGAAAATGAGCAAAAGCTACACCACTGCTACTTGAATCTTCAAGGGTAACTTGTGGCCACGAGCACCATTCCTCTCTTCTCTGGTGAAGAATTGTGCCAGTATTCTCTACACACTCTGTTGACTCTACTAGATGTTTCAGTTTTGCAAAAGGTACAAAGGGGTGTAAAAGAAGCCCTAGATAAGTAGCACTGTTGATACGTTGCTATAAAGAAGCTGACCTATTATGCAGAACAGGAACAATAACCTGGTTTGTTGTTTAGAAAAGAAAATAGAGACTTGATATTTTATTATGCAAAGGTTGTTACTGAGGATTGCTTTGGTTAGTGAGGAAATGCAAGATGAATCTGCAACAGCAATTGCATTATAAGTACTAGTGTGAACTCCACAAGACAGATTTATGAAGCTGATAAGAATCTGTCGCATGGTTTGATAAGTTAAGTTCTAGGAAATTAAGTTGAGGCATAATTTTTACGGAATTCTGTATTTGATTTCCATTTTTAAATTGTTTCCATTTATAATCAGATCTATCTCCATCTTTCACTTATCCTTCATCTATGCACAAACCAATCTCTTCCCATGCTATCCCCATCCAACAGCTCTCAGGACTCACCCTATTAAGCCTCTGTCTGTTCCTTGGCCCCACCTAATCTATCCAAAGAGCTGTTCTTTGCCTGAAATTCCCTCCCTCTGTTGTTCTGTTTCTCCTTCTTTGCATCGAAGAGACAAAATAAGTGGACAGCACAGGCACTTTCAGTGGTTAAATCTGATTCTTAAGGAACTTCATTTCCAAGTTGCTAGCCGTGTATTCCCCCAAGAGTAAGGTTCCTGTGATGGCTCATGAGGCAAAATTGAAACTCTGGAAAATTAGGAAACAGCACCATGGGTTGTTCATGGTAACATGCATTAGATGCCTCAGTTATCAGTGGCGGCTATGCCGCATATCTCTGAGAAAGGCACGAGGGCAACACAGGGGTCTCAGACACCTGCCTGAAGGTATCTCAGCTGACAGTTGATGAAGTCGGCAGAAATGAATCTGTGCAGGCAGATGAAGGTGCACTGTCCAGCTGAGAAGCTGGAGAAGGAGCTGTTTGCTCACAGCTGTGAAGGCCCGTGTCTCTGATTTTGTAAAGAGGCCTGCAGGAAAAGGGTCCCATGCATGCTCAGCTTCCCAAGCTTCTGGATAGAAACAGCAGTCAAAGATGTCTCCTTTCTTGCTGGAGAGGATTCTTCCCTTTTCCTACTAATGCACTGTAGAATTGTCTTGGGGATTTTGTTCAAAATTAGAGTGGTTTATGATGAAATATTGATCTGTTTTCTTATTATGAAAACATAAAAATGTTTTCTCTAAAGGACAGTAGCATTTCAGTAATTTTTACGTGAAAATAGACAGTTATTTTCAAAATAAAATAGAGAAATTTAAAATTTTATGGTTTTGACTTGGCATAATCATATTTTCACTAATTTTAGGCAAAATGCAGCATCAAATTGTCGTTGCAGCGGTGCCAAGAGGCAATGAAGGACTCTGAGACACGAGTGTGGTCAGTAGAAAGGAATGAATTATTTAATTAATAATGGACGGGTTTTTATGTGTTTAGTTCTTCTAGTGTTTTCCTAAAAGGCAAGAGGTATTGGACTTCTAACTACCTACCTATCAGGGTGATTGGTCAATTCACACATCATTCATTTCTCTAGTCGGTATCACAACAATTCTAATTATATTCGCAGGTGCAAGATTAGCAAAGTCTGTTTACTTTATCATGTTTTGCATAGTTTCGCATGAGAAAGAACAAGGCTTTCACAAACTGCTGCTGAGAGCTGAAATCTTCTCTGCTAAAACTTTTTAACATCCATATCAAATCTATGGACATTTGAACAAATTTTCTGCTGTGATTTTTCCTTAGAAACAGAGAATACAATTGCACCATTGCAAGATAGAAAGGGTAAGTGAAGAAAGTCCATGTCACTTTTAGAGTTTATTGATGCATATCAGGGTGTCAAATGCTAAACTCTTTTTCTGGAATGCAAAGTGTCGAATGGCATTTGGATTTGTGTTGGAATGCAAAGTACTCTTCCTGCAAACACTGACATGCAGGTACCAAAAGAATAAAGCTAAGAAGATTTGGCCCATTATGAAATGAAGCTCAGTATGGAGGCATGAAAACGCTCATCTCCAAAAAACCTTGATGATGTAATCTTGTAACGGTGTGCAAGAATGCTTCAATCTGTAAGCCAGTTTTGTCCTGGGACACCAGGACACCAGAAATCTAAATATTCTAATGTGTATTGATGTAAATTTAACAGATGACTAATGATTAATCCTAACTCAACAGCTATTAAAGGGAATTCGTTGAAATGCACTATGAAATAAATATCAGTGCCTGGGCTATCTAAATCATAACTCTGAGAGTGGTACCACAAGTTGGAACTTTTCTGTGGGAGACAGCTTCCTTGGTGGGAAGTGAGGGAAATGTTGTGATAAGGAAAAAAAGAGACAGCAACAGCTGACGAAAAGATTTGTTGAAGAATCAGAGAAAATATTACAGTGGAAAGGAGGAGGGCAAGAACACTTATGGAAATAAATAAATAAATAAATAAATCTCCCACCAAAGAGAAGCCCAAGACCAAAACACACGAAAGAGGAGAGAGAGAGAGGAATTTGGGGGAAAATGAGGCCAGTGTGAAGAAGGCTGTGTGAGATGGTGGGAACAGAAGGGAAAAAGATCTGCAGACAGAAGGCAGAGCAGAAGGGAAAGAACTGACAATACACACCATCAGTAACAGGAAGATCTGTGTGACTGGGGACTCTTTGTGAAGAAAAACTGCCAAACTGTCATCAGACCAGCCCCAGAAAACGGTGTCCTGTCAGAGTCAAAACCACAGCAGCTGGGGTTGAGATGATCTGGCAAGAGTGTGAAGCACTGCCACATTATTGCTGGGATGAGTCCAGGAAAACATGGCATATTGGGAAAGGCAAAAGGCTTCTTCTTACAAAAAAACCCCAAAAACCAAACCAAACCAAACCAAAGAATATGTGATCCTTAGAACAGCTGCAGTTTCTAGGTAAGATTTGATATGATGAAGGATTGGTATCATAAAGAAGATCTGCAGATGCTCAGTCCCTAGGATTAACTGAAAACTTCTTTAAGGGTGAATATTCTGGAAAATTAGGTTCCTAAGACTGCTGATAAAAAAGCCATTGAATCATGACTTTGGATCTGCAAAAGCTGTTTGAGGTAGAAGATCATCAAATGACCAGGTTTAAGGTGAAAGAACATATTTGAGCTTTGGAAATTTGTTTTTTCAAATGAGAGTGATAATTTGAAGCTTCTGCTTCTTCTACAGCATTTAAACAGCATAGAGTGGTATGTCCAATAGTGCGTGGTGAGTCCCTCAGCTGGGAAACCCTGGCTAAGCAGGGAAGCACAGCAAGGAGCCTGACCATCACAGTGGGCTTGGTAGAGCCCTAGGGGCAATGGCATTGAAAACGTGTCCTCTTCACTCCTGAAAAATAAACTTGCCTCTCCCGGTGAGCTATAAGCCTGAAGTGCAGGTGCTACAATTCAGATGTGCCGGGTGCCCATTGTGAGATGCCCCATTTCTTTCTTAGGAAGTAGTTCCACTTAAACATAATGAAAATTATTTTACTTTTTGAAACCAGAAACATTGGCAGCTACCTTGAGTCCAAATGGTTTAGAATGACATTTTCCATCTCGGATAAAAGACAAAGGTGATGGAAGCTGAAAGATGCTGCATACAGGAAATGCTAAAGCAAGAACACAAAACAAATTTTAAAGAAATTTGCAAAGGCATTTGCTGAATTTGAGTACAGAGTTACTTTTTGTGGAGTTCATATAAGTGGTGTTCTCTCCATGTGTGCTTTTGTCTAAATAATCTCACAGCAGAAGGGCTGTATTCAGCCAACATTTTCCGAATGCCTTGAAGAGCAGCTACAACATTCAGTATGTTATGTTCCCTATGGCTCAGAGGCTTCTGGGTGGTAAGTCTGGCTCACACACTGTTTGTCTGCTGGTCACTTAATTGAGCAACCATAAGAACCACTTTTGATGACTCCTGAATCACAGTCTGTACTCACTCTGTTTTTAAAAAATGTGGGTTTTTTTCCCATCACTATTTTGTTTGTGCCAGGCTTGTTTTGACCTTAACCCAATCTGTGCCTAGATGAGAAGTAGCAGCTTTGGACACCCCATGTGCAAACCTCCTGACAGGTAACAGGTATGTATCAGGAACCACAGGAAGCATAAAATCTAATGGAAACAGCACTGATTGACTCTACATAGGTGTTTTGCTTCAGATCTCCTCTTGTTTCTTGTTTACAGAGAGTTATTGTTGTGCATAGACTAGAATCCTTTTTGAGGAAAACTAAACTAGGTCACTTCAATGCCATGTTGTTCTTATTTGAAGTTTTCAATATAAATTTCTCCTTGACCTTCAATAAATCTGCATCTGTGTACAGTGATGTATAAGGCTGTCCAGGATGGGGTGGGTTTATCCATCAAAGTCTCTAATGTTCTTTTCATCCTGTCCCAGGACTGTTCCTGCTTCATAATCTACAGCATTTGCCCTGGACGAGGATGACCTGAATACTAAGCATGTAGAGGATCAGAACTAGCTGTTGTGGTGCATAGTTGAGGGATTTGGTCCCTCAATCTGTCTCAGTTACATGTCCAAACCAGTAGGTTAATCTGACAAGTTTCCTTCTTCCTCTCATTTACCACAAAAATAATCTTGAGCCTGAGCAGTGTTTCACTTTTCCATGCAAATGTAGTCTGACAGGCTAGTGATTTCCCAAGAGGCAGTTCCCACACATCTGTTCAGGTGTGTGGGACTCAAATACCGCTCACATCTCCAGTGTCTTCAGTGCTGAACTAAATCCTGCTGGACCAGTATTTGCCAGCTACAGTATAGTATCTTTAACAAACATATTTCACCCTTTATCCAGTGTTTTATGTGTTCTACATGTGCTTATGTGGCTATTAAATGTACATTTGTAGCTCTGGTTTTTTACTTCCTGTTTAATGTCAGCAGTACAGCCCTTCCCTGGATTTTGTGCTTGCTTTCTTAACTAATAGAACAATAGAAACAAGTATGTTTTTCTAGCTTTTGTGTTTTCTATACTAACCCAACCAGAACACTTCCAGCAGGTTTGGTGTGAGTTTTTTTGGTTGTTTTTTGGGCTTTTTCTGTTTTGGTTTTTTTTCCTGTTTTGTTCTTTTGTTTTGTTTTGTTTGTTTGGTTTGGTTTTGGTTTCTTTTTGTGTGTTTTTTTTTTTTTCCCTATAATTTTCACTAAATCTTTATCTTTTAACCAATACACAGGACCATGATGAATTATTTCTGCTGAAAGGGAAACTGCTGATCTGAGTCAGCTAATTCTCTGCCACAATCTGTTACTGCTTAAAAAACTATGCATGGATTTCTGAACACAGTGGAAGCCGTTTACCCTTTCACATGTTCAGCTGTGCTCTTGCAGGATTGCAGTGATCAGGGAGCCAAGCATTTTCCAGACTGCTGTAGCGGTAGTGTTCCCATCCTGTGCTGCTGTACTGATTGCCCTGTTCCCATATTCCCTGTATGGCTGCATGTACCCTTGCCTTGTCAGGGGCAGCCTCACGACTGTTCTTTTACTCTGAACTGCTTTCTTTTTTCCTGCCAAGAACAGCAGCACACATCTATAACCAAGGACCACTTCATCCCAGTGTTGGTAGCTACTTTCAAGTCAGGGTTGTTGGTATCAAATCAATGGACTGTTGGATCACCTGACCCAGAGAGAAGGGACAGCTCACGAACTGGTGCCCATCTTTCACACGGGCAGTACCAAATTACTAAAACATAATTCCAGCTCATTTCGGTTAGCATGGCTTAGACTTGGAATTTGCTGACTTGAGTGACTTCCCACTGCCTTTACTTATTGCTGTATCAAGGGATATCTAGAGATTGTACACAGGCACCTATTAAGCTGAAGAAAACCTGTGCTCATTCAAGATTAATGATTCACTAGCTGATAGCCATTAAACCCTTTCAGAAAAATTACTCCAGCTCAATTTTGTGCATCACCTAGATGGAATTCTAAATTGTAGATGGCCTATACAATCCATCTGTACAACAAAAGTGTTATAATAACAGTAATATACTTACTTACAAAAAAGCACCTATAATTGGTATAAAAATCCATCTACTGACAAGAAATCAAATTAAAAGGCTAGACAATACTGATGGAATCAAGGAATACCATTACAGTGTTTGGCTGCACCCAGTTTAAGATTACCTGCATCTCAGCTGAGTTCAATGTTACTTATTTCACTCAAAGAGCTACCTGTGAAAACTTCTCTTGTGCCGTATTCCTTAGTTATATCTCTTTTTTTCTGGACACAGTTCTGCTCCCTGGCATTTTTTTAGATACTGTACGTGCTGGTTTAACACCAGATGGGAATTAAACCGCAAATAAGCCTCTCCCCTTCATCCGCCCCTCTCCACTGAGAAAGGGACAAAGAGACAAATGGTTGAGATAACAATTTACAGGAAGCAAACAGCAATGGAGTAAGAAATGCACAGTAACAACTATAGTAATACCAGAAATATACATAAGAGAAAGTGATTTACACACAAAAGGTGTTCACCCCTCAACTTAGTCCTGCATGGCTGCTGGGGCAAAGACAAGATGGTGGATGCTCTCTGCGGCTGGCTCTCCCTGTTCCTGAGCCCAAGGCAACAGGAAGCAATGACTGACAATCCCCCCACAACCCAGACTGTCCACACTGTGTTGCCCGCTCCCAGACGGCTGCGCTCGGCTGAGGTTGGCAGTATTCGGCTCCACTCGGCCCTGCCTCCTGGCTGAGGCTCAGCTCTGCTCCTCCTGACTCGGGTTTGGCTCCTTTCAGCTTGATTTGCTGCTTCAGAGCACCACCTGTGACTCAGCTGTGCTCTCCCAAAGGATTTAAAGGGGACAGAAGGGATGGGCAGTGTTGGGAGAACAGAGTCCGCAGCGCCAATCCCAGCAACTTCCCTAAGGAAGAAACAGAGCAAAATGGCGCTGCTCCCAGAGTGCATCACTGCCCCTGAAGCCACGCCCCATGATGACATAACTATATAGAATAGGGTCATGACCACGCCCGGTTTTGGTTTCTTTTTGTGTGTGGGCCCCAGGCCCCGCCTCATGGGCACGCCCAGGACGCCATGTTTGTTGCGGTGGCCTGAGGGGCATGGCTCTGCGTGCCCGCCCTGCTGTGGCAGTCTGTGCTGGACATGCCTGAGATCCCTGCCATCCCTCTGCCCTGAACATCTGCTATAGCAGGGCTGCAGGCAAAGTCAGAGTCCTCAGATTTTTCCAAAAAGATTTCTGGATGGAAAAAGACAGCATGTCCTGAGACACATAAACTCAGGAGTCCTATTCTCTGTGTTGCATTTCCTCCTAATCCACGAGGTGTGAATTTTCTATTTGGAAGGATGCTGTCTGGTATGGGAATTATGACTGTTCCTGTTTTTGAAATGATGTTTCATGAAGACTTCTGCCTGTAATTTCAAACACATCAGACTAACTTAAGACTTGGTCTCCTGGAACCAAAGACATGTTTCTTTCGTGATCTGTGTATGTCTGTACTCTGCTCAAAGTAGGCAAAGAACTGACTAAAAAACAATCTGCAGAACTGGGCAGATCAGTTTTTATGATCTTGCATTTTGATGAGGTACTTTGGCTTCCTGCATTTGCGTTTGGGGATTGTCATCTCTGGTGTGGTGGCCAGATTATTCCACAACAGAGCCTACAAAGCATGTGTTAATCAGAAAGGTAAAAAGGGCTCATACAGGTATGAGCTGAACTTATTTTTAACAGGATTCTGAATTCAGACAAAGTGCAATGCAATGCCTCTGAGCATTGAATAGATTCCAGTTACAGTGAAATGAACTTGAAGAGCTAGACCCATGCTATAATTTGTATCTCCTATGTAAAATTTGCCCATAATTTGGTGCTGAAAAGACCTTCCAGAGCTAAGTAGTGTTGTCCCAGGAGGACAGTAAAAGGTGAATCCTTTTGATGAGGCAGTTTCTTATCTGTTAGTGCCTCTCATCTACAAATAGAAAGTTACTCAAATCTGAGCCTGCTGTTATAATAGTTTAGCGATATTCAGTTCCAGCTAGAGACAAGAGAGACGCAACCATTTTGTGTGTATGTGACATTAGAAGTAAGTATTTTGGTGCATAAGCCTGCAGGTTTCTGCAGGAACTGTGTGAATGTTACAGCAGGTTCTGATCCCTTAAACTTTTTCTGAGACCCATGTCAGCCTATAAAATACAGGGTAAAGTTGAAAATAAAGTTTTAATTAATAGATGTTATTTCTGAGACTGCTGCTGACAACTCCCAACTTGTTAAAATGGGTCATGGTTTGTGAAACTCTAATTAAATTCATTCTGTGTGGTACTTCTTGCCCATTTCTCAGCACAATCCACTGCTATCTTCCCAGTCCACACTGTTTCCTCTTTGCACACCCACACATGGTCATCACTGCTTTTTGTTATATTCTACGTGACAGCTACATGCTCATGCCACCTCATTCCCAGCCTTTTCAGTAGTATAAGTCTGGTTGTTTGTATTTTTAATTTTTTCTAAGGAATGGTGAGTGATAGGCAGGTGTGTCTCACACAGGCAGGAGAGTGTGCTGACCAAATACTAAATAGGTTGCACAAGCTGAGTACAGGAAACTACAGTGCCTCAGAGGACTCAGGAGTGGAGACGCAGTGCATAGGTTCCAGTAATCTCCAAACTCAAGTGTCATGCTAAAGACTGGATTGTACTAGGCTAAGCTGCTACAGACCTGCACAGTCCACAAGTCAATACAGACGGCATTTATCTCAGGAGGAAAAAAGGGTTTTGTCAGTTTAAAGAGTTATCCAACCAAACTAATTTTGAGCACCCTTAGGAAACTGATTAAGAATGTTCTGCTGAACATTGTGGTGTCAGGAGACTGGCTATGTGAGTGGTGTCTCTTTTGGTCCATTAGTCTATAGCACCTTGTCAAACATCAGTTGGACTGATGCTGAATGGCATCACTCAGATGAGCTGGGCTGGGAGAAAAGCACCAGCACCTTCTAAAATTGATCAGTCTGGCTCATTTTGCATACTGCAGGTTCCTCGCTGGCTATTTCTGTGTCTTACCAAAAGGTCATCCTTGAAAAGGCCTTTCTTCAGCAGTCGATAACACTTCAGTATCTTGCATTAATTGTGAGTGTCTCTAAGTTAGACACAACTAACCTGTCTTCCTTTCATTTTCTTATACATGAAAAATTACTTGGCCCCAATTATAAAACTGCATAGGGCCAATGCCCCATGAAATGAATAGCAGTACTCTGGCCCCAATGGATCTTTAATCAGTCTCATCTGGTAGATAGCCAAATAGTAAAAATAGTGTGGTGATTCCTCATGATTTACTGTTCTGTTGCAGGATAAAGAAAAGTGAGGAAGAAGATTGTGAAAAAATGTGCTGGCAAAAATAAAGTTTCTCCTTATACAAACTACTCTGTTTGAACAGCTACCATACATTTCAGAGAATGAAGCTGGTTTAATTAATTACAGAATACTTATACAGTGTTTTGCTGATCAGTAAGAAGATTGTTAAAAAAAAATTGCTAAGTTGTTATATTATATCCTGACACTTGTGTGCTGTTTTAAAAAATCATCCTGTCACAGAAGGATGTTAATGACTTAACAACCTAAAGCTTGCCAGCTCCTGAAACCTTGATGTTTAATCTAGATAAATCTGCTTGTTTATATAGCTGTGTAATCAATGTGTGTAGTAGAATTATGGTGCTGTGCAACCATTAGCTCTATTTACATAAATATTATGTTTTATCAGTGGTCAAATGCATCACTTTATGCTAGAATGTATCACAGAAAGAAATCTAGGATTTTAATGAGAACTTTTTATGGCATATTGGATGCCTACAACATATAGTGTAATTTTTGTAAAGCTCAAATAGTCATTTTAGCAAATCATCAATTTCATACAATTCAAAAATTACCTGGCTTGGGAAATTCTAGTTTGTGTACTTTGAGGAAAACTGCTTCTGGCTGGATATTTCTCAAAACAGTAGAGGTTTTGTTCTATATTTGTTACTTGTTAACATATGCAATAAGCATGTTTTAGAAGAGCTGTTGATACGGGAGTTGGAAGTATATGTTTCTATGAACTAGATCATAGGAATAGAAAATCATAATCAAGAACTAAGGTGAAAGCTATGACAGGGGAGGGATTGTTACTTAAAGCATGAAATGTTAGTTGCCATTGAGATCTGCACCAGAGCTTTTTCAGTTTTAATTTGGAATATACAAAAATGGATCAACTACTGCATAATATACCTAGACATATTTATACAACTGAAGACAAAGAAGACAATATTTTTATTTGTGAGGCAATAGTCTGAGAAAAGAGAAAAATTGTTAGGAGTGGATGAATTGCAGATAGTAAATTTAATAGTAATGAAGCTTAGTGAAGGAACACACTTACTTATGCATTAGAGCAAAGCTGGTAAATAGATAAACTTAAAATGAGTGAAGTAGATAAGATTAAAAAAAAGTGAAAAATGTTTTCCTTATATGTTTTGTAAATTAAAAAGATTAACTTTTCATTTTGGAACAGTTTCAAATTGAAAATGCCTTTATGTTCTATGAAATTTGGCTTTTTTCTATGAAATGAAACAAAACTCTAAAATATAAATTGTTTGAGGATTATGCAATGTAGAAACATTTTTATTTGTGAAGAAGAGGTTGGGAAGATTGATAGGGTGCAGATAGGGCAAATTCATGATTCTCACAACTTTGTTTATTTGATGTTCTATGTTATGTATGCAGCCTTAGTAAAATATCCTGTTGTTGTGCTATATCTGTGGGAGTTCTGTTGTGAATTTGAAAGTATCCATGATTTCACTCTCAATCTTTATGTCTTTGAGAAGGATTTCTGCACTAATATAAAGCAGAGAGAAAAACAGTTAGGAAGGCAGGGATGTTAGAGACTTTTTGAGATGGGTGGATTAGGAGAAAATGGGTGGATTACGAGGATGTTCTTCCAAAACATTTAGACCTGGATATAAACCGTTTCCATTTCTCTTGTGTCCCTCCTGAGTACTGCTCCATCTTGATTCGTTCCTTAGTATTTCCCTGGAAGTGAGAAAATTCAGTAAGTGCTGTAGTCAAAAGTGCCAGAATTACTCACAAAGTCCTGTATTTCTTCTGCTGCACCAATCAAAATATAAGGAAGTGGTCCACAAAGTGTTCCGTCATTTTGATTACTCCATGCACTCCAGGAGGTATTGAAGGTATTGAAAAGTACTAACATCCAATGGACTAGGCAAATTTTTTTAATACATTTTAGAAATAGAATGTTACTTGAACAACATGAATTAAACTGTAGTCTTAAGAATGTCTTCAAATCTCTACTTGAGATTAATTTATTGTTTTGTTCTCAGAGAAATGTGGGTATTGAGTGTGTCTGAAACAAACATTCGCTGATGAAGCCAGCAAAACATCTGAGAACTTCTGTACTTGGCAGTTATTAGTAAAAATGCTGTAAAAGTTAAGCTTCAAATGTTCACTAACTTTGTGCCATTTAGTTTATACTTCTTCCTGGAAGGATATTTGCACACTTATGACTTGGCACTGTGTGTGCAAATGGGGCACCCAGGCCATCTGCACAGATTTCACACAGAAATCCATGTTTGTTCATGTACAAATGATTAGCCAAAAATTCAACAATAGATCCTAAATCCTCTAAAAAGGCTTTGCGTTTAGTATCAAATTTACGTCATGTCTTCATTTCTATAAACTTTTTTTTTTTGCAGCTTTCTCCACTGTGAGTAGAATGCAGATTCAACAATGATGGTTTCTAAATGGTTTAAAGTATTTTAACATAAATTATTTGCATTCAGAACCTTGAGCTTTGTTCTCGAGACCTTAAGATTGTCAGGAAAATCAGAACTTTGTGTCATTTGCTTTCACCCATATGCATTAGTAAAATTCGATCTCCAGACTATAATTCTGATTCAATGTCTTTTAATTGAAGATAGAGGCAATTTCTTCTGTAATTTTCATCACTTTCTATTTATGGATTAAGAGACCTGACAACCCACTATAATGGTTGGACAATTCTTGACATTTTTAAAAATGACCTGTCCTTGAAATGCCTTTTTATAGTTTCAAGGGTGATGATGAGGGTGGTAGGAAGGGAGTTAATAATATGCTGTACATATTATGTAGCTTTGAAGTGAAACATAGCATGACTTACTGCATGAAACCTAGGTAGGCTGAGACTTTTTGGTTCTTAAAGAAAAACTTGCATCACAAAAGAACATCTATCCAAAACAAACAAGACTTCCCCCAAAACCCCACGCCCCCATCAAAAAAACCCCAACCCCACCAAACCCCTTTCCCCCCCTTAAAAAAAAAAAAAAAAAAATCTACAAAAAACAAACCTTAGGAAAATATCTGTTTCCTCATATGGTCCACTGCTTCCTCTGGATACTGTTGAAGGCACTGTAGCCCATGGAGGACCAGCAATGGAAATAAACTGCTATAGCCTGACCGCAGCCCCCAGCACCCCTTGTTGCTTTACTGAGGTGATTGAGCATTACGTGCAACGATAACAAGTGGAAGGAGAGGGGCCAAGTTGAGCCTGGGAAAGGAGGAGTGGTCCATTTTCCTTAAGTGTTTTATTGTATTTTAATTTTTTTTTAATGTTTCCCCCCGCTCCCTGATATCTGAGTAAATACTTCAATATTTACATAACTCAGCAATAAACTAAGCTAAATTGCTGTCTCGGTTTGACACAAATTAGGAGGAAATGTCCTGAGATGAGCGTGACCTCTAATGGAAGGCAGGTTTCAGCAGCCCCTCTCCCACAGGTTCGAAAGGAATTTCCGGGAGGAAAGTGAAAAAAAACCCTGTTTATTTAACAAGCAAAGTGCACACAGGCACAAAGGGGAAAAAAAAAAAAAAAAGAATAATGTTAGATAATAAACCTTCTCATTGTGGAGAAAGATGGTGGATTTTTTTAGAGTCCTGTTAGGCTTCTCCCAAGGTCCTCTGGAACTGGGGTGCAGCGCCCCAGGGCCTCCCCTCCGGGCTGTGGCATGGGGCTCCTGGAGATGTTCTTGTGTTTTGGACCAGAGCAAAGCTGAACAGTTCCAGAAGAGGACGGGGAAAGAGAAGAAGAAGCCACAGTCCCGGGAAAAATTTCTGGCCTCAGCTAAGAGGCTAGCTAAAAGCTGGAAGGTGCTCCCTCGGCTCTGCAGCGGTGAGAACGCGGGGGAGTGTGTGTCAGTCTTTGAACACAAACCGCACGGAAGAATTCTCTGCTTCTCACTCTGCTTCCCCCCTTTCCCTCAGACCCAGCTCAAAGCTGCGGGACCCATTTCTGGGCAATAAGCAGACGATAGGGAAATACAGTATCATACAGACACCCCAGGACAATTGCCAAGCTGAATAGGTTTTGCCCATGACAGTAATTGGAAAGTGGTCTCCTGGTTTTTATTTCATGCCATGCATGATCATGGCCACTTGTTTTTGAATAATTAAGGGATCTCTCATACCGTCCTGTCAATATCCCTGGGACAGGCTGAACCGTAGATCTTTCAATGGCCAAGCTTCTGCAGAGACTGCTTGCTTGCCTTATTACACTTGCTAACACCGTCTGAAAATTGGCCTAAAGCAAATCAACCTGTCAGTCTCCTGGTCCTCTTGTTCTTGGCACATATTCTCTGCTTCTCAGAATGTCTAATTTAGTTTCTCTTGTAGTACTGATCAATGGCTGTCAGCTGTTTTTCTTTTCTCTTGAAACTGTTTCTAAATTAGCCTGTCATGTCTTCCTTGAAGGGCACATGTAACAATTGTCCTTTTTTCTTCCACCATCAATGAGAAGTCACGACTGATGCAAAAACTCTTATCAGAGCTGACCCCAGCAAAACCATTCTGGTTAAGATTTCTCCTTGTCTTAGCATCTGTCTTAGACATGAAAACCTGACTCTTATTTCCAGGTAATCTCATTTATTTAAGATTTGTACGGTGTTTACTGTCACATTTAGGATTCTTTTAACAGATAAAGCAGTAGAAGAAGAATTACACCATGTTCGGGTGTTTTCTGCAAATAATGGTATGACAATTATTCCACTATGTGCCTTTGTTTTCATGCCCATGTGAGGTCCTGCAGAATGTATTTTATGATTTCCAGTGTCTCCTGCTGGAGGGTGTTTACTCTTTAATATTTTTTCAGAAGCCTGTTGTTAAAAATCATTAGTTGCTAACAAAATCATGTCAAAACACAAGTGTAATCATTCAGCCAAGGAAGGGCTAATTTCTCATTCTCTCATTTCTTATATCTCATTTTCCCAGTTCTCTAGCCTTTAAAATTCCTGATCTTAATTTCTAAAGTAAAACAGGGACAAATTACTTCAGAAGTTCATACTCACTTTATAAATAAATAAAAAAAATAAAGACTGAATAAAGCTGAATAAAGCTCATTTATTTTTCTTACTCATTCATCCTTTACATCTGCTTTTGTGATTGACACTTGCAAGTGTGCAAAAGGAATGAGAAGGAAACCAAATTATTTCCATTCCCTCACACGCTTTCAGGACAACCTTCATTCCAGCATAGAGTACACTGCAACAAACCAGTGTTCTGGTTAGATCTGGTTTAGATGATAAACCAACTCTGAAGTGTACACGTTATCCAGTTTACTTTTGGATGTCATGGGAGAACATTATCTTAAAAGTGTAAAACAAGATTTAATTGGAGTTATGCACAGGTCTCTATCCAGTAATAGAGGAAAACAAAAAGGGAGTGATGTCTGATTTTGTGCAATGCATAGGAATCAGGTATTTTGCGATGATCATTCAATGACTATCACAGTCTTTCTTTGCTGTTATGATGGATAGCCTTTTTCTGCTTGCCTTTATAGTGTTCACAGGGATACTGCAGTTCCAACTAATAAGGAACCATGCTGGGATGGGATGATCTAATTTGCTATTTTCATTGAATCAGATTCTGAAAATTGAACAAAATTATTTTTCATGACTTCACCCACAGTCTTTTCTCACTACTTTTCCTCTTTTCTTTTTTTTTTTTTTTTTTGAAAATGGGTAGCATCACACCAAATAGAACATGGTTTTGAAAAGATTATACAAGAAGTACTGAAATTGCTCTATCTTGCCATTTTTATTCAATTTCAAACTTTGGGTTAAAAAGTCTTCATAGTACAAGATAGAATTATGTCTAAAGATGCCTTCTCTCCTAAAGAACATCCAATTGCTGAACAACACATGCTATTCCCAACTGATCTCTTGCAATTGCCATGAAAAGCTCTTACGTTCTGTCCATCTATTATCACTCAATACTGAATTAATAAAGTTTGAAACTTTTAAGGAATTATATTTGAATATTTTCCTGAAATGACAGATCCATATATCTTAGATAATCTGGACTTTCATTATGCATCCTTGAAGGAGAATCTGTAACTTGGAAAGTTTCTTCTCTATTTCTCATCTTTCACTGTAGATGAAATATCTAAGACATTTAATTATTTTAAATATGGTGAGAATAGATAACAGAGACAGATCTTTTGAATTTCACATATATTGCCAGTACTTTCCATTGTCTAATGCCCAGGAATAGCAGTGTTAATGGAGATGTCATTTTACATACAAATATATCCTAAAATAACTAGGATTTTTGCCAGTCGAGTTACCTCTAAGACCTTAAGATGCTTCTAAATCTTGATAATGATGACCTGAGAGACATTATTAGTACATCCCAGATCATGAATTTTACAATGCTACCCATCAAGTAGCTGCTTTGCTATATAGCTTCAGGATTTGAGAAAGGAGGAATGAACTGCATGATATGGCTACAGACTGCTAATTAAAAGACTAAAACATGTAAAAAAAAAATCATTAAAAGCAATGAGGTTGAAGAAAGTTTTAATTTCTCATAGATTTTCTTTAAATAATATAGGAGGCAACAGTCGTCTGGTCTGGGGGAAAAAAGTAAGTATTTTAAAAAAATTAGATTGTAATGTTATTTTAAGATTATGATGAATTTAAATCTGGGAATCAATTTTACTGGATTTGTAGATTCCTACATCTATCTTATCTTGTGATTGATGGTCATATTGTTGAAAAGATATCATGACTCGTGTGATTAATAGCTGTCAGGAGAAAGTAAAACACGACTTTTTTTGAATCACACAACAAAGAAAATAACGGTTTTGTCTTCTTGTCATTAGTTCCAGTCAGTGACACTGAATTTATTTCCCATTTAAAAAGACAGAAACAAACTTGTGAAATTTGAAAGTGCAGCCTAAGCAACACCCGAGCAGAGCCCCCAATTTCCTGGATGGGCTTTCTTATAAGATTTATAATTCATAGCAAACTAGAATGAAAATTAGAGGAATAAGGCAGCAAGAAAAACCTCAAGCTGCCAAGCAGCAAAATTGTGTGGGTAACAGAGTCCAGTGTTTGCCCTTAATAGGCATGGATGTTTCCATCAGCCTGAATCCACAGCGACTGAAAACTGATACCAGCTTAGCTCTAATGTTGAGTCTCAGCTGTGCTTGCACTGTACAGCCAGGGAAAAGAAAAGGCAAGTAATCAGCTGTCCTTCACTGACCATCAGGACTGGGGTGCCTTTGGATGTGTGTTCGATGCTGAGCCCATCAAAGAGTGCCTGGTGACTCTTCAATTAAAAATGTTCTTAGACCTTGCTCTTCTTTTCAGCTCTATCAGCTCCATGGGTAGAGGATTGTCAGTACATTTACCAGACGTAATGATCAGTGAAGGTAAAGACTGGGGGTGGTGGTTTGGGAGGAAAAAAACCTGAATCCTTGAAGTTCGACATATTTCTTATTTTACTTGATTAATTTTGTGCCAATGTGAATCAGACTTTTAACGAAAATTAGCAGGATGTTTTTAACTTTGCTGTGCTTATTTTCTGTTGCTGGATAATTTGGAATGACTGTTTTGAATTTCATGTGAAAGTCACAGAACTACACATTAATCAGGCATCTAGATTAAATAGGGCTTGAGTATATTAATCTGTTCTGGATAAATCTTGAATGGTGGGATTGAGAAACTAGATTGAAAACAAGATTTATGCAGTTTGGGTAATACATCTTGATGATTGTAAGCCCGCAGTAGTGAAGAAAGTTGAAGGAATCTGTACTAGGAATCTGCTCTGTAAAACAGGTACATATGGGTGGTTAAATGGACAGTTTCTCTTCTGCATTAATGGAGTGTCACAGGATTTAGGCCCCTCACTTTGACTTGAAAATAAGAGTAGATATTGGCCTACATTTTTGGAACACATTCGCTAAAATCCTTATGTCCCTGTGTTGCAGTTTTAAGCAGTGTATCTTATATATAAGCACAGTAAAAAGTTAACCTCCCTCGTATTTGTATGTATGAACTCATTAATGTACTGAAAAACTGTCTCTGGTTTGTGTTTTCTGTCCTCTCTGCTTATTTATTCCAGTGCAAAAATTTATCCAGTACATGGATGCAAAGCAGGATAGACCTTTGCACGAAGGTGATGAAAACAAAGACATTTCTGAACTTAATCGTCCTTAACTTTAATCTTCTTTTTTCAAGGTGTGGGTTTGTTGTTTTATTTTTGAGAGGGACAGTAGAGGATGCAATTAGAGTCAGAGTTTAACATTTTCTCTGTGGCACTTAGTTTATTTACTTTCAGAGTCACTGACTAGTTTCCTCCTTTCAGCTGGGAACAGCCAACTTGTATTTCAAATAAATCTTTCATCTTTTTTACTCCAGTCCATTCTGTCTGGATAATCTTACATCCTTTATTTATAGATATAGTGAGTAGTAAATAAAGACAACGTACTGTGATTTTGTACTATAAACAAGAAACAAAAAATGAAGGAGAAAACCACAGGGTGGATAGGTCCATGATTTTTTTTTAAAACTTATTTTAGGTTTCATTTGTAAGGGGTAAAAAAATATCCAGACAAAAAAAAATTTTATGGTAGCAGTGTGTTCACAGATAGCAGAATTTATGCAATGAAAGTTCAGAAATGTATAATAAATAGTTTGTTCTGAGTTTTCCGCCCTCTTCCTTCCCATGGAAAAGACCTGGATACTTCTTATTTATAGACTTTAAAGAAGAATATAAATCTCTTAAAAATGGAATTGTGAAAGAAGGGGGTGGAAAACCAGTCCCAAAAATGTATTCATGAACGCAAAAAAAGTTAAAAATGAGTTTGTAATTTACTGCAGCTCAGAGGCAGCAATAACTAATACACTGGAAATTTACCCATTTTATGCATCTATTTTGCCTGCTTTACTGCTCTGCTCTTCATAAAAAGAGCATTTATTTCAGCAACTGTCATGTCACTTGGCATTTATGTGATCTCTGAGCTATGTGTGAAAATGCACTTTTTTTCCAGTTTCAATTTTTATTGAAAAAGTTATTTATTTTACAAATTGGTATCAAGGTGATTTGTTCTACTGTCTAACTAGTTTTACTATTCTACTTTTATTATGTTCATTCTTATCACTTGGGAATCAGAACCATAAATCATTTGGTTTTGTTTTTCATGTCCTGGGTCCTACTACTGGAATTGCATTCCGTCCTCTGCGTATTGCTGTCTTAATTCCACCTGCTTCTCTCCCACTACAAACTGGGAGATTAGAAGCTATATTTTTAAATTCTTATATGTTTTCTTCCTCTTATGCTGCACTTATGAGGCACTTTGGATTGTCCACTGCATTTTGCTCTCAGCTGTGTCTTTTGACAATTTACTCCGATGTTTCTCTTTGCTGTTGTTATGATCTCTCTCCCCTGTGTACTGCAGAGCTCCACTCCAGTGTCGGAGCTGCCCCGTGGCTGGTGCTGCTCACGTCTGCCTTGGGAACCTCACCTGTCCTGTACAACTTCCAGCATCAACTCTGCTCTGAGAGGCATCAGATGAATAAAAGAACTAGACAGGGAAAATGCAAGGTAATCATCTTCTGATGAAGCACTCCCTGAGCTAACGTTCTTGATGGCTGTTCTGGCTCTTGCAGAGATGTGCTATGGTGCCATATCTGTCCTTTGAAACTGCAGTTTCAGAGGTTCCCCAGTAATCACCTAGAGGGCGTGAAGATCATTAGATAATCTTCTGAGGGGCTCACTGTAGTTTCCAGGGGATTTTTTGTTCCTAGTTCTACTTCCAAAGATGCCAACTGAAAGGGAACTAGAAGATTAATTAACTACACCAAACATTTAGAATTTAAAAGGAGAATCAGTTTAAAAGCAGCTGAAGAGATAGTTTGAACATACTCAGTTGGAGTTTTCTTTTAGCAAACCTGTCTTTCTACAAAAAAAGCCACCCCTGTACTTACTCAACTATTAACTGAACCTGCTCGTCAACTCATTTCTCTGCTCCTTTGGTATTGCTGTCAGCTTAAGTGGCCATGCTTCTTTAAGAAGATTGGCATAAAATGGAGGCTGTTTATTTCTGATCACAAGCCTTACATATGACAAGGCCATATTACTTCTTGGTCTAAAACTGATCACAGAATAAGTGTCTGCTCAATGGCTATTGATGGGAAAATCTCATCTGTTGCCTTGGCAGTTTCAGTATATTTAGAAGCTGAGAACCCAGATGTGAGTTCGCATTGTGCTTGTTTATGACTAACACAATCTGCAGGGCCACTCAGTCCTGTAAAATATTCAAGGCTTTTCCCTTGCTTGAGATAATATAGCTGCAGTGTCTTTTCTGGGCTCCACATTTTGTCCTGACACTGTGTAGAATTTATAGGAAAGGGGTAAAGGTGAAGTGAAACCTAATTTTGTGGAAATGAGTCAGAATTGCTGTCTTCTGAGCATCAGTTGTGAGACAAAGAGGGCAGGCTGCCTCACTCAGGAGAACCTACCTGTGCAGCAGGTATTTTTACAACTGCATTTCTATTCTGATGGAAAAGCCTTTTGCATTCCCTTGTACTGTGTCAGACGTCTGCAAGCCAAACAGCAACTGCATTACTTCTGTGCTATAAGGACAAGCTGGTTGCTGGCCCATAAAATAGTAATGGGAGAGCTATAAAATGCTCCGAGAGATCTGCTTATTTGAGATCTGCTCATTTCATGAAAGCTGTGCTTCTATTTACATGCAGCACACCCTCTGATCCTGAAGGAGATCCCAAGCATAGGTATGATCCACAGATAATCAGTCATGTTTGCTTTACAGGGAATGTCATTTTCGGTGCATCTGCTCTCAGACATACCACTGCAAACAGTGCTGCTAATTAATAGTTCTCCCTTGCCTCAAAATTCCGAGGAAAAAAACAGAGTGCTGCTGACAAAAACATAAAAGCACAGACTCTGCTAGCTAGCTCTGAACATTGCTTTATTAAGCCTGGTATTCTGCATCCAGCAGTTGCTAATGCGTCATGCTTCAGAGGAAAGGCAAACCCCACGATTTGTGCAAAGCCATAAAATAGAAGTATTCCTTGCCGAGCCTGCAGCCATCAGCTTATTCCCTGAAGCATAAGATTTGATTATATGTTTGTTTCTTGGGGAGAAGAGCTGTGAGTATTTAAGCTTTTCAGGCTGGAGATCATGCATTAGATTAACCTGAAGGACTCTGAGGCCCATGTAGAACAGATTGTGGAATTCCCTTGGCAGAAATGAGCAAAGCAGCCATTACTAACATGCTGTCATACTGTTAACTGGAGCCGAATGACAAATCCATAGGAAATTTTGCTTCTATTTCTGCTCTTGAGCTATCAGTGAGAAGCTTGTGATTTCTTCTGGGTGTAAGTACCAACCTTATTTCCCACATAGTATCTAAGTCTGTGTTGTGTTTGCAAACATTATAATCTTATATGAGCAGTAGCTGGGACTGAAGAGCTGGATCATAGCTCTTGTTTGCATCTCTAACTGTGGACTGCCTGCAAGGCCTGGGAAGCAACAGTTTTGGCTCTGTTCACTCTTTTCTACCTATCTCCAAATATCTTCCTTTTTTCCATTCTAGGAAGAACAAAGTACTTTCATTTTTGATTAGGCTTTGTTTTTTGTTGTTGTTGTTGTTGTTGTTGTTGTTGTTGTTGTTGTTGGTTTTTTGTTTGTTTTCCTATTTTATTTTTAATTGCTTTTGTCTGTTTGTTTGCTCTGGAACTATTTAATGTTTTCCAAGGAAACCAATGCAGACAGTACCTATGGCTCCAGTCACACGTAGTTTGTGGCTAGCCTGAGTTTTGTAAGGAAGATTCACCTAAAGAAGGCAGATGGAAAAAAATAGAAAAAAGTTTTGATTTGAACTATTATCCTGTGGCTTGTGAGCAACCTCAAAAAGATCAAAGAAACTGCAAGGAGATTTGAGATTGCACCAAAGATGAATTCAGATACTGCCAGGCTCAGGAGCAGGAAAAACACAGAGGCCTCTTAAAATGCTTCCTCCACTGCCCTTCCCTCACAGCCTGCAGTACTAATAGGCTACTACATGGTGCATGTTCTTCAGCCATCCTGCAGTATCCAACTGGACTTGCTTATGGACTGTCGTAACCAGCTACACTCATATTCAGCCCAGACTCACAACGTGCTACTCTGTTGCCTACGAAACCCTGGCAGTGCAGCAGAGAACAAGAAGCGGCATTAACCTGGTTAACTAAAGCAAAAGGTTCTATCCTACCTGCTCCAGTTTTGGACAGAAAATGCTTTTTCATCTTCATATAGTTCTTTGTCTTGTGAAAGGCAGGAGGTTGTGCAATATTTTCTTCAAAAGTGGCAAAGTTCTTTTAGCTTCCAGTGGAAGCTAAGGGCAGTGGAGGGTTCCAGACACCTCCCAATATAAGATTTTGTAACAACTCTTATACTACTCCCTCTGTTTTGGCAGTAGCAGCTTTGTGATTGAGGACTAAACAACTGGCAGCACCAGTGGACACTTGTATGTAAGTCTCAGCTCTGCCAATACAGAATAGATATGTTGTCTTGTGGGTGTAGGTTAGGCTTCATTTTGTCCTACATCAAGAACCTTGAGACTATGAGTGCCACCCATTCTTCAGCTTGGAAGCAGATCCAGCACTGTCCCCAAACCACCTGGACCGTGTGGTTTTCTCCTAGCTGCACAGGATGGGTTGCTGGCAGCATGGGACTGAGGTGGCGGGGTAGGATTAAGGAACACCTAGTTCTAGGTGTGGTCTCATGGCCCTTCTTGTAGCAGTGGTAGGTGGATCTGGCTTGTTGCCTGAGACTGATGATCCTTCCCCTGCCATCTAACATTTCTCTGATGGTTACTGGATTGTTGGTGGAGTCTGTCACAATCACCTGACCCACTCTGCTCACCTCACTCAGGTACACTGCTCTGATCAGAGAACTCATATTCCTAGGTTGTCCATTATGGATTACTACCCTAGTCTGGACCTGTAATAGCCCTGAACAACTTAGAAAGAAACCAATTTTTCAGTCTCACTTGCAAAATGCAATCAATATTTCTGATTGCAAGGGTATTGCACACTGAGAGAAAATAGTAACTGAAAAGTATTATTTCCAAGTTATAAATAATTATATTTCCTGTCTTCCATTTACTCCGATTTTTTGGCATCACATGACTGGCTTGTTCATCAATCAGTTGTTTATATTCTTGCAAACACTAAAAGACCTTATGAATGTATTGACTTGGATCAAAGATCACCTACAAAACTAATAAAAAAAAATAAAAAAACTAATCCACAAAAAGTAATTTTTTGCTCTTTGGAGCATGAAATTTACTATCAAAAATATTCATGAAAAGTCAAATTGTGGCAAAAAGCTGAATTGTTTACAGGTGATTCTTGCTATGCAGAAGCCTGTCATTTTCCATTTCATAAGCCCATGTTCTGGTGCTAAGTGTGAACTTAAGTTATAAAATGCAGAATAGTTCCTTCATGTCTATTTTCAGGCATCTGTATTTAGTTTCTTGGTTTTAGATATCTTACCCTCCAAATTTCTGTTCTCTTAGGAGTAAAGATTAAAACTGATTTATGTAGAAACATTTTGATGTTAATATAAAACATGATTCAGACAAAAAAGCCCGCCATTGCACTGCAGCACTAGCAGCCCAAATACTTTAAAAGACAGAATGAAAAGGGTTGAGTAACCTTACTAAGAGGTGGTGCTATTCTTGCTACTATTCTGAAGTTACTAAAAATTGCTTAGTTTTTAAGATTTTAGGGGGATTTTAGCAATAATATTAACAGCACTGTCACAAGTAACATTTTCAGGCCACCAACACAGTTGAATTCAATTTCTGAATGGGGAAGATTTTCATTTCCTTGGACCCAGGATGGGAGTGGTGGTCTCCTCCTGGCTGACATTTTCCTACCACTGTTCTGCAATAAGATTGCTTGCCATCTTGCAATATAAAATTGCAAAAACTGGTTAATATTTCCCAGTGGAGCTGGATCTTCTAAACTTTATTTCAGGTTATAAGAACAACAGAGTATCAAATCACAAATGCCATCTTCTAGATCACTGTTTTGGCCTCCTCCTTTCCCACTTCTCCAGCCATTCAGCAGAAAGCACCTTAGACACTCAGCTGGGACTGCATTTTCAAGGTGTCTTTTAAAACTTTTTTTTCTTTTTTTTTAACTTGAAGCTTTTGAGCCTTAATTCCTCTTCTGCTTGTTCATTGATGGAGCTGTTCTCTCTTTACTCACACTGTGATCTGTCCCAAATTCAAGCCAACAAATCAAGTCAGCAATTTGACAGAGGTGACATGGATGTATTTTTCACAAGCAGTATTGGAATTCAGATGTCCTTCACATAACATTGTTTAGTACTGCATTCCTGAAATTATTGTATTGTTTCAATCTGAAATGAAAAAGAATCAGTGCTTGCATTGCCATAATTTTCCATTTCCATGGTTTATGTGTTATAAAGCATTTAAGATGAAATGCATATTGAATATATAAAGCATTAAATATAGGAGAATATAACTTTTACAGGTTTCCTTTACTGCCAGTAAACAACTTCTAATATGTAATGCAAACTCTTATTTTCATGCTGTTTTTGTCGAATAGGATATCAGGCAACTATAGACTAACACTGAGCCTTATAGTCAGTATACCTATTAACTGCTTAGTAACACAACACATTGGGGTATTTCATACATTAATTTCTTCATTGACCAATAGTTGGGGTAAAGGATCTCTGCTCACAAGAAGCCAGTTGGATTTGCATGAGTTTGGAGAGATCTGACAGAGAATCAAGCTCAGCCATTCTGGGTAAATCTACAACGGCAGTTTAAGGTATAGTATAGGTGTTTTTTTCAGTGTGAATCCTTTTACATTTTGTCCTTGATGTACTATAGGTGTCAATTTTGTGCCCCCGTGGTATGCAGAAACTGGATTCTTTCTCTGACTTGGACTAAGGAACAGAAAATTTCTGGCATGAAAATTTTCAGACAAAAAGGTTACTTTTCCTGTTTAGTTTTAACCATATCACTTCTCAAATCAAATTCATAGTGCCAGTATAGCTGAAAGGCAGATACGGATGGCAGGAATATAAAGTCAGTATCGCCACCAAAAAACTTAATCTCAGAAAAGTATAGCCTCTCAAGTAGTCATTTAACTTTCCTCCGTTTGTTGTGTTTTCCATCTTAACTGCTAAATATTAAGTGGAGAATACACTTCTTACTGTCAAAGCTGATTTCTTTCTCCAAGGAACTGTCTTCTCTTTGTGCATTACTGTACTTTAACACGTAAACACAAATCGTCAAAATCTCACTTTAATTTTTTGACTTGTAAGCATTTTCAAAAGCTACAATATTAGTGTACTGGTGTCTTTGACCTGCGTAGCTGGTCACTGGCTGGGATCTTGCCAATTTGGTGTTCTTGAGAAGGTGGTAACACAAGCTGGGCGTTGTCCTTGGTGCTGACGCCTTTACAAAGTGTACAAAGAGTAAGCCTAGTTGCTCCTAATTGTACCTAAAGGTGCCAAACACTCCACAGCTTTAGCAGGATCTGAGATTGCCTGAAGGGGAAAGCCAAGGTTGAAGGCAGCCTTCAGAGCCTTCCCATGCAACAACCTACCAGGGTTTGGGCAGGAAGAAGGTCTGCCTAGACATGCAAACAGCAGAGCGCAGCCTTCTCACCCCGAGGGTTAAAAAAATAGCCTCACTTGGTCCCCGGGTGTCTCTAGCAAAAAAAAACCCTGTACAGAACAGGACTGATGACTAAAATTACATTAGAGAAAGATTAGGTATTTAATATCTTGGTTTCAGATGAGCAAAAGTTAAGATTAATTGCTGTAATTCTTGGGTTTGGATTAATGGGCTGTAAGAGAAAATTAAATATCACAAGATTTGAAACACTTCCTAACAGGCAAATAATAAAGTAAAGTTTGGGGTTTTTCCTAACAATGCATTTTTAAAATAAATCTTATACTTGCAGAGGAACTTCACTTCTCCACTTATTACTTGTTGACACTGACATTTTTTAAACAGACATCTATGAACCAGATACTTATTTATCTCAAGTACTATGTTACAGGGTCAAATTTGGAAATTCAATCCTTTTAGGAAAGCATATGGCATATATTCACTTTCTACTGCTATAAAGGATTGTACTGCATATTTATGGCTATGCATATGCTCAAGAATTTTCCTGAATGGGCATATACACAGAACCACACTTACAAAATTTTCTGATTTAGAGTTCATGCAAAAAATGAATTGTGTCATGTTAATGTCATATTATTAGCAGAACTTAACCTCATGGTACCTTATAAATTTATTTTGATTTATTACAGTGAAAAAGATTCTGGGCAGAGCTTACAAGAACAACCACATTACAATCGATTCCAAGGAAATATGTAAAAAGCAATATTGATCCTCCTCTGTGCCTGTGTTAAATATTACATTTTAAATAGCATCAAACTGTCAGCATCACCTACAGTAGATTTAGTGACCAGGGCACGTGCTTCATATTACCACCAATTCTTCTTTCAAAAACATGACTTTCTTGTTTTGAGGCAATCTTGACCTTTCCTGGTTCTATTCATGGAGTCCCTGTACCATTCAACTCTGTGGACTCATGAATTCCTTCTAGATCTGCCACCATCTATTTTCTTCTCTGAGTTTCTAGTCAAGAAACAAAATTAGTGATCTCCTTAGTACCTAATGAATACACGGTAGTCTTAATTCTGACTTAGGAACATTTTACGCTTTACAGCTTTTCAAAATGTCTGGAGAAAATCTAGGACAATGACTAAGCAGGATTGTGTTTTTCCTGGTAGGAATAAATTAGAGAAGCATTTTCCTTAATGCGTATTGATGTATTAAATGTTTTGTAAAATAGATCACCTGCAGAAATGAGGGGATGAATAATATTAATACCTAGGTGAGTCATATACAAGAAATAGAACAGAAATTAATTTTGCCCAAGTAAATATTGCCGCTACTTTCTTTTACAGTAATAAGTAGTTAATCCTATTAGGCCAACCTCCAAAACCCTCTCCACAAATATAGAGTGTTAAGTTGACAGTTCTTGTGACTCATGCTATTTATTATTCTCTCTAGGCAGCTTCCTGCTCTCTCTACCTCTTATATATGGAGTCTGATTCAAAGGCCTGAAAGACAGAGACAAGGGGAAAAGGCATACGAAGTCAGTAGAGTATCTAGGAATCAAACCCTAGAAAGACCAAAGTAAGAACCAATTTTCATGTACTGCCATCTTCTGACATTTAGTTTTTTTCCGTGTTGTATAGTGAGGTGCAGTAGGACAGCCAAAAGGTGGAGTAGAGACATACGTGAGTTACAGAACACCAGTGTCTGTGACTTGGGTCTGAAGTAGATATCGTGAGATTTATTAGATGCAGCAAGGCTTAGGCTAGCCAGTTTTGCATGCTTGTCTTGATTCTTGTGAGTCAGCATTTTACCTTTTTCACCTGAATCTAGTCAGAAGTTTAGAAATTGAGAACTTTCTTTTAAGAAACAGTTCATTTAACATTCTAATAAACTAAATAAATGACAAAAAATTTAAGTTTATATTAGAAATCATACCATAAAATTTCAGATCAGCTTTAATCCTCAGATCCATCCATTATAATTCCTTATTATATCTGACTGGTTTTTTTAAACCTTTTGATCAAATGATAAATATTATTGATGTCAAAGACACATTACACCTTTGAGAAAACAAATCTGAGTAACATCATAACTACAGATTCTTTACTGACTGAATTGCCAGGATTGAATTCTCAGACATAAGGAGAATGAATGTGGTATTAGCCTACAGTATTAGCCAGGATAACCCAATCATAATAGGGGCAATACTTACAGTACATTAAAGGAAATCTGTGTGCTTGAAGAGCAGAAACCTAATAGCAGGAAGTTTCATTTATGCTATGCACAGGTGGTATACTCATCACAATGGAGTGTGTTACAGAGAACAATTTTAGACACCATAAGCAGCATTTTCTTGGAACAGTTATTTCACAAAGCTACAACAGAAAAGCTACTTACCTTTGATAAAGCCCTGAACAATAGGTAGAACAAAATTCAAGGCATAATCACAAAAAAAGTTTCTTCAACATTAGTAAAAAAATACACTAAAATTCAACAGCATTATTGGAAGAGAAAAAAAAATGGTTTGAATAAAAGTGCCTGAATAAGAGTGTTGAAAAGCATAAAATTCTTGTAGGTGGCATGAAGATTTCAGATATCACAGTGGAAGTGTTGAGCAAATATGTATTACTTATCAAAAGAAAAGATTCTGAAAGAACCATATAAAATCCAAATGATAAATAAAATTCTAGCATCATTAACCACAGAGTCTGTTAGAATTAAAAGTCACGCTTCAGAAATAAGTGGAAGATTTGTTCAAATGAGAAAATTTTAAAGGAGAATAAATGCTCTCTAGTTGAACATAAGGCTTTAATAGGGGAGGACAAAAATTGTTTTGATGTAGAACTTGGTTAAAACATTAACATATACTGAAAGTTCCTCAGAAAGAACAAATGCAGGAATTCTTCCAGCTTTTATTGGGGATTTCTTGTTGAGATAATAAACGCAAAAATAAGGTCATAGCAAAAACTCATAGAATCATGGAATGTTAAGGGTTGGAAGTGACCTTAAAGATCATCTAATTCCAATCCCCCTGCCATGGGCAGAGACACTTCTCAGTAGACCTGAATGCTCAAGGCCTTATCTAACCTGGTTTTGAACACTGCCAGGGATGGGGCACCCACAGTCTCCCTGGGCAAGTTGTGCCAGTGCCTCACCACCCTCACAGTCAAGAATTTGTTCCTAATATCTAAGTTAAATTTACCCTCTTTCAGTTTGAACCATTACTCCTTGTCCTGTCACTACGGTTCCCTCTCCAGTTTGCCTGTAGGACCCTTCAGACACTGGAAAGTTGCCATGAGGTCTTCACTCAACCTTCTCTTCTCCAGGTTGAACAGCCCCAACTTGCTCAGTCTGTCTTCGTAGGGGAGGTATTCCAGTCCTCTTATCATCTTTGTGGCCTCCTCTGGACTTGCTCCAACAGCTCCATGTCCTTCTTACGTTGGGGGCACCAGAACCGGGCACAGTGTTCCAGGTGGGGTCTCATGAGAGCACAAGAGAGGGGCAGAATCCCCTCCCTCAACCTGCTGGCCACACTCCTTTGGATGCAGCCCAGGATTCCTTTGGCTTTCTGGGCTGTGAGCACACATTGCCACCTCACATTGAGTTTTTCATCAACCATCACCCACCCCCAAGTCCTTCTCCATAGGGCTGCTCTCAATCTCTTCTCAGCCCAGCCTGTGGATGTGCCTGGGATTGCCCCAGCTCACATTCAGACCTTGCACTTTGTGTTGGTGAACTTCACAAGGTTCCCACAGGACCACCTCTCGAGTGTGTCAAGGTCCCTCTGGATGCATCCCTTTCCTCCAGCGTGGCAGCTGCACTGCACAGATTGGCGTAGTCAGCAAACTTGCTGAGGGTGCTGAAAGAAAACCCCAAACCTCCATAAAACCTAAATAAATCCTTTGTGCCAGGATTTGCTACAGATGAGCTAAAGGGAGGTTCCCACATTGAAAGTTATCTTCACAGGGGTTGAATTTAAGGAATTGTTTCAAATGGAATGTTCAGTAAAAGAATCTTAAGTGCAAACTGATAAAATGAGTGATAAACTGCAGGGTCAGGTGGCTTTTTCTGAAGAGTTCTAAGGAAACTGCTATAAAAATTTTCCAAATTTATAACATTTAAAAAATAATTTTTATAAAAGACACTTCTGTCTCTGCATAAGTTATGTTTCCACACTGGAAATTTTTTTAAGCTATAAAACAAATTATAGGAGAAAACAGAGATAGTAAAAAACACACAGAGGAATTATATGATTAAGAGCATGCTTTGTTTCTTTGCCTAAGGAGATGTCACTTAGCCATGAATCTTAGCATTATTTGAGGTAAAGAATTAGTTAAGGAGGAGGAATTCAGGAGATCTGGATTTAGAATAATATTTTCACTTTCTGAAGACTTAAGGAAATTGAGCTGTAAATAGAGAAGAGAGACTGTTCACTTCTGGATTAAAAATTGGATAATGAACATTTAAGTACTGTTGATCCAAAAAAGATTAACAAGGTTGAAAAATGTGATGCAAAACATGAAGAAAGGAAAACCAAAACACACTAAAACTTTTTGACTAAAAAAATCTGAAGTTACTAATGGCATGGAGAAGGTTGCAGCATTGTAGGAAGGAAGGAAAACAGCATTGTATGAAAAAATAAACAGGCTTGCCAAAACCAAGTAGAATAGGAGTGGTTTTCCACATAAAATATCATTCAGCAGATGAACCTTAAGGTTTTGATACTGAAAGTATACATGAGCTCATCAAAGAATGAAACAAATTCACAAAGAGCAATCCGTCAGGAATCATTAAAAATAAATGGCTAGATTGCATCCAGATTCAATCTTTGGATCAGGAACTTAAAATCATACATTGCTGGATGGTGGGTTAACACAACCAGCAAATGTTCATTTACCTTTTGATAAACCTGTGTTGCTAGTCAGTGAGTGTTATATCTGGCCATATATGCCTAATTTTATATTTTTAGGTTAGTGTTTCGTAGTGGATATTTTTTGTCTTGTCGTGTTGTACAATGAAAGAAATATGTTTTAAGAAATCACTTTCATGATATTATGAATAACTGTGATATTCCTATCTACAAAATTCTATTAATATTATTAATAGAATGTCTGTTAAAGGTACATTTTTAGTTATGATCTAATTTGTATAATTTTTAATGAGAAGTTCTGTCTGACCTCAGGCTTAGGTCTTCCTTAATTGTCTACATTTAATGTTGGGATTCCTCATCAATTTTTTTATCCTGTTCCCTGCTAAGTGAATTCCATCCCACAAAATGAATTTGTGGCATTTAGATTATATTAAATGGTAGTAGAGTGTGAACTTTAGGCAAGTATATCTCATGGCATTTCTTTCATTCTTTTACCTTCTATTGTTTTAATTAACAACTTTAGAAAGTCCAGATGTCTGGTTTATCTTGGTTTTTTTAACTTACTCTTTCTGTATTACAACTGACCTTCTAACACTGCTTTCTCTTTTACAAGCATTCACAGCTGAGCATTAATACTAGATGAGAGGTACAGAATTTTTATTTTTTGCATTTTCAGTTTGTATAATCTGACATGAATTAAGAAGTGATGCAAAGGGTGTGATGTGGCCTTTACAGGATTCTTAGTTGCCGATCTACTTTAGGTCCTCAGTATCCTTTTCAAACCCCAGTTTTTGCACAGGCCTATTGTATGAGGTAGATTTATGTTCACAAGTACTTTGTAGGAAACAGAACCTAAATTTCACGCTAAACTTCCTGTTATGCAGGACTTAAGTAATAGGATCATTTGCCACTGGCTTGACTATAAAATGGTAATAATTACTAAATAGCAAATACCTAATTACAGAATAAAATAATGTAAAATCCAACTTGAAACATAACATGCATGTGAATAATTTATGGTAATGGACATTGAATTGCATCATTTGATCTTCATACCATAGCACTTGGGGTTTTAGCTTCTTGCATAAAAAGCTGGTTTTGCAAACTCTGAAATACATCAGACTTGAGCAAGGGCTAGAAATAAGCTGTTGCTTCCCAAGAAGGAGCAAGGAAAGGTCTTGGTGAGATGAATTGCCTGGATCTTTGAATCTGGATTTTACAAATGTTTTTCCCTGCTGTTCTGTCCAAGGAAAGAATCACAAGGATTTGTGACCTCAGCCACAAATTCTTTCTAGTAATTAACTTACTTGTCTCATACTTCATGTATGTGCTTTAATGCCTCTTGTTTTAAGTACTCTATGAATTTAGTGGCCTGGTTTGGAGTTAGGGATTTTATGAGGTAGTGACAGTCAAAGCTCAGATTTGATAAACCAAAGTCTTTCTATAGTTCTCGGGTTGCATCTAAGAATGACCTAATGGAGGAAATACAGCAAAGCATGTATGCAGCAGATGTTGTACGCAGTACCTTACCTAGGAGGAGAAACTGCCTTTTCTACCCAGAGATGTGTCTGCTGACATTCCCCCTGGAACCTGACAAACACCCGCTCTGTAACTCCAAGTCTCTTAAATCAGACTGACACCTTCAGAAAAGTGTTGTAGGCAGTGAACACATTTGATGAGCCAGACCATTGTTCCCCTTTCATTTTGTGCTGTGAACATAGGAGTGTTCTTCTGCGTCTAAACATAGCTTATTTCTCTCTAAATATGTTGACTTCATCTTTCCAGTTAAAGTACCTAGTCTGTGATGATGTATTTAAGATTTGCTAGAACTAAATAGTTTTAAAAGGTTTTCCATGCTTTTATGAGTCACAGTCAAAACAGACTTTTGTGTTTAACAAATGTTGCTGAGTGGTGAGATGTGGCCCAAAGGGAGTGTAAGCAAAAAGATTCAAAAAAGGAGCTGTAATCTGTCTGCTTCCTGAAAAAAGGTGAATTAGAAATACGATGTTCCTGCAACATGGGAAACTATAAAGCCTGCAATTCAGCATCGTAACTTGTTCATTTAAGTGAGTTCATACATTTATGAAATGCATGAATGAATCCATTTTGCAGAAAAAAATTTTGAAGTGTTGACAGAGAGGGAACTTAGATGGACACAAAAAAAGAAAATTTTTGAGGCCTGCCTATAGGCTTCAAGAAGGCACTTTTGCTATGTTTTCTGAGATGCAAATATAAGTCTCAGAACAACACAGCTGAATTTCAGTGTTATACTTCTGAACATTTCCTAAATTTTTGACAATAATAGTTCACACAGGAGTGTGCAGTACCTAAACTGACTGATTATCTTGTCAATGAAATTAGTGCACTATGTATTTAAAAGAAAGCTGGATCTGAGGCTGCCTTCAGACCTCAGTTTAGAAACAGAAGTGTGATGGAAGGTCTGTAAATATATATAAGTCTGAGAGAGAAGAAACTGTGGGAGTTGGACATCAAACCGTATAACACCAGATTTCCTAGGCCAAAGTGTTAGAATTAATATTTGCATATTCAATTCTCAATTTTCAGCTCTACTGTAGTGTGCTTTTCAACAGCAATCAGTACTTGAGCAATAGCCATTACAGTTATATAGAATTAGCAGAAAGAGGAATAAGTTAAAATGTAATGATAAACCCCCATTTTGATATAAAATATTGCCAATTAAAAAAAAAGTAAAGAAAAGCCATTGTAAGGGTAAAGATATAAGATAGGATTCAGAGAGTGTGCTTTATAAAGTCCCAAATTTAGAAGGAATAGAGATGAAAGGATAGATATTTTTTCGTTTATCTTACCTTGCATCTGAGAAACCACTCCACACACTGTGCACTGTTAGCACAGATTTACTGTGCCTTCTGTATGCTGTGACACATTTACTCAGTGCCCACTACTAAAGGTTAATGGCTTGGTCACAATCTTCATATTAAATATGGTACAAACACTCACTTGTTATTCATGGGTCATGAGAGAGTCTCAGGGTCACCTTTTTACAGGCTTCTAAATATTGTCTTTAAATTTATGCTTGTTATGTTGTAGGTACCCAGCTTCAGCTTTGCCAAAGACTAGAGACCATGAATAAAAAGGAAATTCCACACTTCGTAAAAAAATTGGCCCTCTAAACAAAGATCAACAGCCATAAATAAATTGTCCTATTGAAAATAATCTGGAGGTATCAGAGTTTGGGGAATGTCTCTTGACCTTCCTGCCATCTTTCTTCTTTAGTATCACAAGGCAATTGCCTGAGACACGGTCATAGCTGTTGACTGTGATTCTTCTTCTTGTATAATTATTAACAATACCTAATACAAGCTGTTCTCCAAGCTCACACAGTGGTCAGACAATCAAAATACAAACTGAAATTCAGAAACATCTAAACTGCATGTCTGGCAAAACATTATTTATCTGACTGTAAAATACTGACTTCACAATATTTCTTGCCACAAGCAGAGCCAAAGAAGCCTCTCTGGGCTATATGCACTGTTTGGGACATGGACGTGCCAGTGTGGCTGCACAGAGCAGCCACTACCAGCCAGGGAAAGAGATCCTGTGATGAAAATCTGAAGCGTGCGTCCACATGGTCATCAAATTCTCCCAGGTTTTTTGCTGCACGCCTCTGAATCGTTTCCAGTGCCTTTCTTCCATTTCTCCTAGACCATTCCATTTGCCCTACATGTTTAATCCAGCAAAAAGGAGCCTGTGACAGATGGCTGCTTCTTGAAAGTGATTCACAACTGCTTGTCCCTCAGTGTGATGCTTACAAAGGTCTTCAGTCCCCCTGCCAGCTTTCACAAAATATGCAAAGTTCAGGACATTTGCAATCTCCACCTTAATTTAATTTTGACCAAAAATTTTTGGGAGTTTCAGAAGGTATGAGGAGCACTTGGAAACAAGATGATGTCGTATCTTGCCTCATGGAAATCCTGATTTCCAAGTCCAGGCTATCAGGCAGAGCTCCTTTTACAGCTCCACTCTCCAATGAGAAGATTAGTGAAAGAATTAATACAGGAGGGTAAGGAGAGTTTAATTTGAGATGTAAAGAGGATTCAGAGTATGATGAAAAATGACGATACTTTGATAAAACCAAGATGTCTTCCTAAACATGACTCCCTAAGAATGTGTGACTTCCAGTTTCTAAGAAGAAATTTAATCTTTTGTTAGATCAATACATACATCCAGCAAAAGCCAAGCTGTTTGGAACATACTTTTATAGGTCTGAAATATAAGCAGTAGTCTTCATAATTGAGTACATGCTGGGAATGATTACTTCTGGTTTGATTGACACTACCCAATTTTAATCAAGGGTAATTTTGCTGCCTTAGTGAAGTAGGGAAGAAATAACTGTTTGATTTTCCTGCATTGTAAGATATTCCAAACTGTGGCAGAATTTAGTGGAGCAGAAGACAACAATTCTGTCTGCTGCAAAGCTTGTAATTTTTCCAACTATATCAATTAGTCTAACAAATGCTACAAATCCTAGTCCAGTGTACAATTGCAGTACGATGAAGGATATACCCAAAACAAGGTCACAATTTAACAGGGACATTTCTCCAGTCTGTCACACCCCTAGTGTTAACAATACTCAGCACTTGCATCTCACTGCTTATCTCTGAAATAATTTAATTAGATAATGTTTGTAGTAATAGTTGATGTGGTATTTGAACTCAGGATGGAAAGGTTGTAGGTTTAGGTAGAATATGAAATTAAAAAGCCACTGTAGCTTTGCAAAGGAACAGTTGAAACAATACACTGTTGATATGCTCTGGTTATTCCAGCCACAGCGTTTGAGCATGATTGGGTACCTGAGACAACACAGCTCACCTGTGGTGGCCAAGGCAGTAGTTGCAGGATCCTGTTTCAAGGCTACAATAGACTGCAGAAAAATAGTGAGGGTACAGATCTATAGTTAATATCAATTATGATGCACTGTTCAGTTCAGGCAGACGAAGCAAACTCCTTACTAAGTCCTAGCTGGCAGCAATTACAGTTCCTGCCCACTCATACAGTATCTTTATATTCCTTCTGAGTGATCTGACCCTGTGTCTTGTATGCTTGCTTTTAATATTCCACTATAGTCAGAAGCTCCTTGTTCATCCACCCAGGCCTCCTGACTTCACTGCTTGATTTCCTGCTCATTGGGATAGACAGTTCCTGAGCCGTGAAGAGGCGTCTTTGAAAATCAACCAGCTGTACTGAACCCCTCATCTTTTTGAGGCTGTATGTCATGGTGTTCTAAGAATCATGAAATCTGCTCTCCTGAAGTACAGAGTGGTGATGATTATTTTTTTCCTTTTGATCTCTGCTCTTAGGATCCTAAACTCCATTATTTCATGACCACTGCAGCTAAGGCCATCCCCAGCCTCCACATCTCTAACTAGTTATTCCTTATTTTTAAGTTTTAGCAGAGCATCTTCAGTCATCAGCTTCTTAATCACATATGTCAGGAAGTTCCCATCAACACTATCCAGAAACCTCATGGACTGCCTGTGTCCTGCTGTGCTGACCTTTCAGCTGACATTGGAGTGGTTAAAGCTTCCCACAAGAACCATGGCCTGAGAGCAAAAGGCTTCCTCCAGCTGTCTGAAAAAGTCCTTACCTACTTATTCCTGACTGGGAGGTCTGTGACAGATGCCAGAACAATGGCATCCCTCTCATCTGGCTCATCACCAGTCCCAAGGCAGAGTGCTCTGCATCCTCTCTGTTCTGTCACATAAGGTGCAACTCGCCCTGTCCACCATAATGTCCTGTCCTTTCTAAAGGAGCATTCCATTCATGCCAGCACTCCAGTCATGTGAGCTAACCCACAACATCTCTGTGATCCCGATGAGATCACAGCCCTGTGACTCCATGCAGAAATCCTCCTATTCATTGCACACGCATCCTTCAGTGCCAAAAGTCACAAGTTCCCAGCCTTCCGTCAGAGAAGTCTCTATTTTCCGACATGATAGGAACAGGCTTTGCCTGCCCCTCTTTCAGTACTATTGGGGGCTTGAGCTGGTGAACCTGCAGGGTGTCAGAGAAGATATGACCTTCTTTTTGGCATCCCTGACGCTGCATAACCCTGACACTGCTGAGCTCCTGCAGCTCCTTTGTGCAGCTCCTGCAGGCAAGGAACCCGTCTCCCCAGCCCCAATCCCGGTGGGAGGCTACAGACAGGAGGTGCAGGAGAGAGTGCAAACCTGTGCTACAGCCCTCTGCAGCCTTAAAGGAGCAGAGCCTGCATCCCAAGAGCAAGAAGATTGTCAGCATCAAGCTCTAAGAGATAAAAAGAAAATTGCTGCCACTCATAAAAGGATTGTGATTTGATCCTAGTCGCAAGTTTTGGATTTTAATTCTACTTCTTATATGTGATGCAAACTCAGCCGCTAACTAAAAAAAAATAAAAAGCAGGCTCAGATTAAAACCCAGGGTTCAGTCTGACCCTGGGAAGGGAGTGAAGTTTAAAATAGATTTAATGTACCATATGTACTGATTCCTCCTCTCTCTCTCTCAAAATTTAAAGGACTGTTGTTGAAACCATAAAAACAGTTTGCAAGAGATTGCAAGTACATTTTTTGACCCGGAACTAAAACACTACTTAAGAAAAACAATTAGTCCAGCCTAGTGAACTGACCCAACTACACCCTGACAGAGCTGCAGACTTAAGAGAAAGCCAGTGAGAGTGACTTTGAATCTGTTTAGAGTGCTGCCGTCATACCTAGTGTAAGATGCAATCTATTTCAGCTGCCGAAGGAAAAACGTTTCTAAGCGCAGACAAAATAGATGCTAGCCTAGTGACTTTTAGCATAATAAAATTAAACAACAACAACAACAAATCCTCCAGGGACAGCTGGTAATTAGAAAGTCTCCAAAACTGGTTCATTAAGCCATTTGCTGGCCAAGTACAAATTCTGAACAGAGAAAAAGAAATTACAGTCTGTGTTTTAAATTTTATTACATGTTTTAACTGTCATTATGACCAGCTGAAGGAGATAATGGTCTTAGAATTAGTGCCTGCATCTCTGTGGGAAAAGCAGGCTGAGAAAGGGCTCATTATACTGTAAGTGGAATGGCCATTTGTTAGCTATCGATTGCAATTCCAGCTAGCTGAAGACTGCTGTGCTGTCAGATGCAGCATGGATTTCATACCCTCCCTAACAGCTCTTGTCAGTTACGGGATATGGAATTCCCACCACAAAAGCCATGTGGGATGTGGGGGACTGTCACACAGAAAGAGATATATGCACATCTCAGGGAATGAAGGCCACAGCTCTATGGTACTTTCTGAAGGAGTTGGCCCGGAAGAAATAGATCCATCCTTAATGAGCTCACCATAAGCACACAGAAATATACATGTGTATACACATAAATATAAAATGTTTTTTTATACATGTTTATAATAATATGTGTGAACATGGACACATATAAATAAATCAATATGTGAACTTTTGTGCACATGTGCACGTGTATTCATGCTTATCTGTGTTGGCATTTTGTGTTCCAAATTGATGCTGGAATTTCTTTTTCCTGGTTTTAATTGAGAAGGACATTTAAAAAATTGTTCCTCTGTTGCCTCACAGTGCTGACAAAGCTTCCTCTTATGGATGTTTTTTCCAGAGTCATAATTAAAATGTTACAGCCTTGAAGAACATGCTCAGAAGTGCCTGGCAAATTATCTGGCTTCCTCTGAAGCATTCAGCGTTCTAGAGTAAGCGGACAGAAAATTTGAGTCCTATGCAATGAAGCTGATTTATGAGGAAATGTTAAAAGGAAGAAATTTAAATTCTGTCAATAGAAATCAGGAGTGTGAATAAAAAGGAAGGACTGAACCAGAATTAAATGTCCTGGTTGCCAGCTCAAGCCAGTTGTAAGGGCAGAAGTACAGAGCAGCTACAGCTGTTTCAGGGGGGTCTGTACATACCATGTTGGCTCACTGTGGTAGGGCCTTTATAAAAATCTGCACATGGTTTTTCCTAGCTTGAAAGGCTGCATAAACTCTTCTGAGTGGTGGGTTCAGCTGTGGGATTGGATGAGCTGGTGAGAGCTGCAGTGTTATGAACCATCCCAACCTACTGTTTTCCACAAAATAATAGAACATTCATCATCAGCGTCTGTTCCAGTGTGGCACAAAATCCCATTTTCTTTAATCTGTGGATAATGTAAGCTTGCTAGATAATATAATGAGTGGACAGTATCATCCTTCTTGTGGATAATAAGCATTCCTAGGAATGTTTAATGCTGTGATGCTTAAGGGATGCTGAGATGAAGGTGAAAAAAGTTTCAGCCTTTGCTTGGACTGCTGTAGGTGAGCATGAGGCTTCTGTGTCCTAAATGAGTGTCCTTGCTTCTAGAAATCCATCTGTTCTGGTAGGGAAAAATCTGTTCCATGATTTGCCCAGGGGAAAACACAAAAAGCCTTGGAAAAAAAAAATTCCATAAAAGGTGCCAGTTCAGTGATATCAACTTACTTTTCAACCCTCCATTGTCCTGAGGAGCTTTTCTGAATAGTTCCTGCCTTCTGAGGAAGCAGTACATGGTGATGCCCTCACTCGTACCAGGAAATGTAAGCCTGAATGGCATGACCTAGCTTAAAATTTAAAACTTTAAGCCTTTCACAAGCCAGGGGCATCGACTATGGTGAGAAACTGCTGTGTGTGTGTAAAAGAAGACCTGAGCATCTTTTCAAAGCTCAGTAGTGGGTATCAGGAAACCGAACTGAAATGAGAGAAAAAAGGAGTTCTCAGTGATGGAAGTGTCAGTATAGAGACTGATTGGTCGAATAACTTCTACCTAAATTCTTTCTGCTTGGAAATGGTGGGAAGAGGAAACAAAGGCCAATCCCAATAAACCAATGTTTGCTATTGAATTAGAAAATGCTTTGATTTTGAAATGAATTTTTAGTGCTTCATGGGATCATTTGCTGATTGCCACAGATTCCCTCACATTTTTTTTGAATTGACACTTACAAATACCTCAGACAACACAGAACAGCACAGCTCTGTATTCAGGCCCTGTACAAATGCCATGATATTTATCCATTTTGTTTATCACCAGGTTGGAATAAGTAGTGCTAGAAGGCTAAAAGCATTTAAGGGAGGATGTATCACAAGGGTTCAAAGCCTTGAAATTATGGGATTTGAGCAGTTTCTTCACAACCTGTACTGTAGGCTGTGAACAATTTTCAAAAACATCTCAGTCTGCATTAGGAGAAAAATCTCTTCTTGACCCTAAATCTGAGTGATTAGTTAAACTGCCTTGAATTAATGTCATTTTTATTAATTTACCTCTGTTATTAATTTTTTTGGTTGTTAACTATAGGAGGTGAAGATTTCCTAGTCAAGCAGATTCAAGAAGGCATAGCACAGATAACTCTAATGTCGGTATGGTATTAGTAAATAGTAGTTATGTTTTACATTATCTGCGTTTGTAGTCTAAACAAGAATTCATATTTTGAGGGTTGCAAATGCATGTGTATGGTGAATTAAATTTTCTCTGGGTAGTCCTCAATCAATTTGAAAAAAGAGAGGCAGAATTGTCACTGTTCTGACCAAGACCCATTAGTTCTCATAGAGGTTTTCCCTCTTTTTCTGGTTTTCTAGTTACTAATCTTTACTTTCAAGACAGCAAGAGTGACTACTGTTTGATGCTGCCCCACTTTCATTCTCCACCCCTCCCCGTCTCAAGTGTTATCTATTTCATTTGAATGTTCCTTGGCTCCATCTGTTTTTCAGGTGAATACCTGTAAGTCCTATGTTATTTCTCTCCTGTTCCTTTTGGGAACTGGAAATAGACCAGTCTCATGGCATGGATTTAAAGGGAGACTGTTTTATTAGTTAGGAAAACAATGAAAAAATACTGGATGACCAGACTACTGTATTTTTAGTGGTATCAACCATCAGTGAGCTGCTGCTGAAATTTGCTCAGTTGAGGATCCAGGCACAGTTCCATTACAAGGTGATAGAACTTTTTCCATTGAAACCTGTACAGTTCTGGTTACTCACGGGCAGCACAGTTGATCATCAGGGAGGTGAGCAAGCAGGTGAGGATGAGCAGTGACAGAGGGAATATGGTGAATGTGTATGATGTTTAACATTGTATTCCCTCCAGCTGCCCACTCTATCCCTCCACCCAAGATAGTGCTATGCCAGCAGACTTAGTAAGAAAAAAATGTCTCTCTCCTTGAAGCTTCTTTAATCCAGTCAGTTATCCCTTGTAGCCTTTTTAGTTCATCATTTCCCATATTGGCACAAACCCGCTGTAAAGGAAATGTAACTGAACACGGATAGATGTAAATCCTCTCTGCAGCCTGCCCCAGGGGTCAGCATCCAGCTTTTGGCAGAGGTGAGGCAGGTGTTTAAGGATGGGAGAATCTGAAAGTGTATCAGCCTATTTGCAAAAGGATGTCTGTATCCCTCCAGTGTAGGTTTCCTTGAGGTCTTTTTTTTTTTTTTTTAAATTTACATAGGTTTTCCTTAGTCTCATTTGCATTGTGTTACCATCATATGAAGAGCAGTTACATGTGTTTGTTATTAAAATCACCTAATTCATACCAGAATAATTATTGCTTGGGATAAGTAGTGATTTATCTGCCAGTTATGTAAGAAAATTTTTTCGGGATCGCATGCTATTTGGAAAACATGCCTCATTCTCCCTGGAATTCATTCAGAATCTTCTGGTATCTAGAAAGACATCATATTTTTTTCTGTTCTTTACTTTTTTGCTTCAGAACTTCCACTATTGTGTTTGGGGTATAAGTGTTATAATTCCACAAGACTTAACAGAGTCTCTTCATTGATGTCTCCTGACAGAGACTGTTCAGTATAAAAATATCTGCCTCATTTAGTACAAATGGCAGAGACAAAGATGAAGTCCATATCCAATCAATTCAAAAATTAATATTTAGCATGCAGTGGTTTTGACTTGGCAATATGATGTTAGAATAATTATTTATTAATCTACCATCACTCTCTTATCTTTTTTCCCTATGTTTTCCCCTTCATGTACTTTGCAACTAAACATAACATGTCTATACTTACATAATGTTCTCCTTCCCTCCTCCCCTGTGAAAACAACAAAATGATGTTTTTTTACAAAGGCTTAGGATATTAAATGGATGCTGGCAGAAATTGTCTGAGGATCTCTGCCTCTGCATTGAAACCTGATGAGAGCTCTGCAGACAGGAAATTTCTCAAGTTTCAAGCTCTTTAGTGGTTCCCAGGGAAATGATTCTAGAGAGGACAAGATGCAAAGTAAATTGTCTTCAGGCCATATTGCTATTTTTTGAGGAATGTAAAAAAAAGATGTGCTCCGCTGTAGATCTTTGGTCAGAAATCTTCAATGCAGTAAGGGAAAAATATTCTCGGAGAGAACCGTCCCTTCCAAAACAAGGCAAAGCTGGGATTTTTCCTGAAAAAGGGCTGATTTCTGGGAGAAAAAAATCCCAGTTCAGTGAGTAAAATTTGTATTAAAAGGTCTTGAGGTTTGGTTAACATGTAGGATTTAGCTATGGGACAACAAATAGGTTGTATCACAAGAACCTGAAAATTGTTTCTGCATGATTTAATGTCCTGCAAAAATATTTGATTAACAGTAGAAAGGGCGTAGGTTCTTGCTCTGAATTAGATGTTTGGTTTATGCTGGCATTGGAATAATTTAGGAATAGGTGCAAAAGATCCATAGACTCTTACCTAAATATGTGCATTTCTGTGGTGCTTGTCTGCATGAAACTATTGATAAACAGAATCAAACCCTGGGGATGGCTGTCTGTTACATAAAAGCTGAATGAGTAATTTATAAGGCCCTGGCTTTGGTTCTATGAAATCCATGTTAGAATTAATTGCTTTAATTGCTAAACCAACTGACTGATAGCTCTTCTAATGACCATAAAGGCAGTTCTCTAGTCCTACAGCTGATGACTTCACAACTGATCCATTGAGATAAGTGCAGAACAAATCTTTCTCAAATTCTAGCAGTAAACCATTCTAAGACAAATTTCTTTATGCCACTGCTTTCCTATATGCATTAAGTAAATATTAACTGCCCTTGCTGCTGCTGCTAATGCATGAAGTGGAGTTTTCAAGGCATCCCTGGGGAATGGAGCCCATGAGTTCTTTTCTCCCTTTGGCCAATAAATCTATAGATGCTGACATAAATAAATAAATAAATAAATAAAGAGTAGCAGCAGCAGGATCCTAGATGGTTCTGCACAAGTAATCTGACCTGACATTTGGTAGCTCATGTAGTCTCTTTTAGCTCAGTGACCTTTGCTGGAAAAGTGAAGTACTGTAGGTGGGATCTGATCCAATACCCACTGAGGGCAAATTAGAGCTTTCCTTTTATTTCATCTACGTTTTGACTGGGACCCCATCAAGAGATGTGAATGGGAGTACAGGACTTTATGTCAGCCTGACTTTATGAAGTGCATGACAGCCTAGAGAGATGAGACTGTCTCCAAAAGAACCTGACTTAAAAAAATGTATCACAGCTAATGTCAGAGAGGGGAACATCTTTGAGAAAGATCACATAGAAGAGGAATTAGTATGTCCTCTGTGGATGTGCACTGTGAATCAACAAAATAAGCAGAAGAGATATTGGTCAAAGGTAGCAAACTTAAGTTTAATTTCTCCTGTCTAGAAAGGAAGATCTTTACAATTCTCAGGATACAGACCCATAAATCACTGCATTGTGAGGGTTGATTTCTTCTTAATGACTAAATAAAGAAGTGTGTATTACTATGCTGGTGTACCATGTAGTATGTCAGCATCCATGGTTAGTTTTACCCACACTCTATACTGGTCCAGTAAAGTAAGGATAAGGTGTAAATGGAAGTCATTGTTCTCTGTTTAAAATGTGTAATTCAGCAAAGTGAGACACAGCTGATCTGGCTGCTGTGTATTGACAAATAATTGTTCCCATGAGACAAGTGAACTGAGCATGCAGTACTTTTCATAATTAAACAGCCCGTGTCTGGCATGATGGACAGCTGGAAATGATGCTTTGTTTTCTACATCTTGGCTATACAGTTCTGTGTACTGCTATTACTTGCTGTTTTATGGAGAGGATCCCTGGGGATTCTCTTCTGTCTCTTACAACTCAGCAACCCAGTGCTTTATGTACATCTCTGACTGTACATAAGTCCCTCAAATGAATCTGAAAAAATGCAGGGTCTGTAATCTGGTTCAAATATTTTAAATTGCTTTGACATCTCTGACATCTTTAACTACCAAAAGATGCAGACACCTTTACCATTGCTCCAAAGATCAAGTGACAATAATAGCCTTTGATGACTAGGTGCCAGTGACCCAGTCCTGCCTGGTGTTGATGAGTTGTGTGCTCTTCTAAATACTCTCAATTTCCATGGAAACAAAAGAGAATCAAAGGATTAAGGCCTGTGTAATTTACATTTCCTTGTATTCATTAGGGAAAAGTATTATTTTAAAATAAACTGAAAACACTTGTTGATTGCAGTAAGTTTTTAGTTTTATGTATTACAGACATCAATAGTACATCTTTGTGCAAATCCGGAATGCAAACCTCATAGTAACATTGTATGTCTTGTTTAAATAGTCTGGAAAAGCAAAGTTTGTCAAAGTTGCAGTTGCAGCTGCTTTTTAAGAAAGGTGCTACTCTGAGGTAGATAATGAAGTGTTTGACCTGACTAAAGAAAATCTTTCTCTGTCCACGTGATAGCATTCAAACCCTACTTTAAATGTTCCTGCTTGTCCTGTTATTTTAAGCTGTGTTCCAGCAGAGCACTTAATGAGAGGTAAAAAAACAGTGGTGGAAATAAAAAATTTAAAACCTGCCTTATCACTGTAAACACATTGGAAGGAGGTATGAACCTTGACTGGCATCCTCAAATGCCTGGCATATTACTGCATTTTGCATATTCAATGCAATAAGCTTCACAGAATTGAAGAATAGCCCAAGTTGGAAAGGACCTCAAAAGATCATCTGGTTCAGTCGTTCTTGGGAAAGGGAAACTACATGAGGTTTTCTGGTATCCTGTACAATTGCATCTTGAAAACCCACAGTGATGGGGACTCTACCCCATCCATGGGGAGGTGGCACCAGTGATCAAGTGTTCTCATGGCAAAAAATATTCATATATTGAGATAAAACCTCTCCTGGTGCAACTTGTACATACTCCTTGTCTTCTCCATGTGGCTCCTTGGAAAGATAAAGGATCTGTCTTCTCTGGAGCTGCCATGTTGGTACTAGAAAACTGATCAAGTCCTCCCTGAAGCTTCACTTCCTCGGGGAGAAAAGACTGAATGCTGTCAGTGTTTCCTCATGTTCCCCATCCCTTTGATCTCCCATTCCTTGGATCACCTTTGGGGCCCTTGTTTGGACCTTCTCTAGTCAGTCTGCATCTTTCTTGACTGCTGGGAACCAGAAATGGACACAGGACTCCCAGCCCAGCTAACAAACACTAGGTAGAATAGAAGTTTCACATTTCTATCCTTGCTGGCAGCCCTCCTGCAGGTGCAGCCCAGGATCCAATTTGCCTTTGTTGCTGCAGTGGTGCACTGCTCGCTCACGTTCAGCTCGTTGTCCAGCAGCACCCGCAGGTCCCTTTCAGCAAGGCTGAACCACACAGTTCCTAACCTGTACTGAGACCTTTGGTTATTTTGTCCCAAGTTCAGGACTTAGCACTCGGTTTTTTTAAACTTCATACTCTTCTTGCTAGCCCACTCTTCTACTCATCCAGGTCAATTTATTCAGCAATAATCTCCTTTTTCACCAGGCTGCAGGTGAGTTGCTTATATAAAAGCATCCACATATTTTGTGAGAGCAGAAAAATGCACCCTATTATCTACTCCATGAATCCTTCCATTTGTCTTTGCAATGCACTCAGAGCTCCAGGGCATGGTTTTGGTAAATAATTAAGGGCTAATCCTGGAAATGGTTTGTGTATGGAGCTGCCATTGAAATCGATGGGTGTTCTGAGCATGGAGAACTTGCCCTAGTGGGCCCTTAATCTTGCAATAAGCCAGAGAGGCATTTGTTTTGCGACTGAGTGTTTGGTGGAATAATGAGAGCATGTGTACTGAGATTTTATTTTTCATCATTCTTTGCAATGAGATAGGACACTGTAATGTTTATATTCATCATCTATGCAATATAAGAAAAAAATAGTGGATTTCTGGAGATATTATTTGCTTTAGTTTATAAACAAGTCACTGTTGACTATCAATCATTATCAATTTTTCATCAATCAGAACATGAAAGACACACCTCAGCAGTCATTAAAATATTTATAATAATCATTACATTATCCTGTTTCTACACATCTGCTTACGTGGATATAAGTAATCAGAATAACTCTGATTTTCTCTCTCAGTAAAAATGTCAGAGATAAAACTGCAAGCAATCCAAGGCTAGCTCATAAGTATAACTAAGGTAACTAATAAAAACCAACCATGAAGGATATCATAATAACATATAAGATAAAGCTTATTGAGAAACAATGGTGTTCTGAAAATTCTGTATGAAAAAACCTTCTTTGCATTGCCAATGTCTGAATAATTTCTTTGAAATTGCTAGCTGTTTTATCATCATTATTATAAGATTTTTTAAAACAAAATGATAATTCAGCTTAAAGGTCAGGAACCATAAATAGATAAGACCTTCCTTTAGATATACTGTCTGCATATAAAATAAAGTTTTTAGTTCTCTTTGGAATGAAAGTTTGAGTTAATCTCTCATTTTTTAATGCTGTTATTTACAAAGCAAAAGATTCTATGTGTCTCAGGGGGCTAAAGCAGATTATTAAAAAGCCAGATACATACTATCCTAAATTGAAGTGCTGATTTACTTGCTATTTTTTAAAATGTGCTGTGGAGAGTTCTCCATATTTTATTTTTCTCATCAGAGACAAGCTGCACTGATAATGTGGGCCCAGCCCCAGTGTTGAGGACCCATGGAGCTGTGCCAAGCCCAGCCTTCCCCCCAGCAGACCTGCATGCCTGTGTCACATAAGGCATGCCTGTGTCCATGGAGACTGCAAAATGAATTGGTATCTGCTTCCAAGCATGAAGTGATGGGCTACAGGCTGAAATTTGGCTTTTTTTGTTTGTTTGTTTGAGACCCACACTGGTGCCCACTTAGAACATCCTTATTCCCTGCTCTGAGTCTGCCTGACATGGACCAGAGATCTGATCCCAAGGATGTGTCCTGACCTCCTGCCCCACACCTGGGCAGTGCAGCAGCAAAGTCACCCCAGCTTCTCTCTGTACTAAGGGAAGAAATGGTATAGGTATGTGAGCATTTGAACTCTGGGGTGTAAGCTGTCTGGTGAATAGTCTTTTTAGAACTCATTTTACCTATTTTATCTTCCTTTCCCCTTCTTTTCTCAGTGAGTGGTGGGAAGAACTTGGCAGGATATGAAATACTGTAGAATTAAATACTATGACATATACATGAATTTGTGTATGCATTCCCTCTTTTAAAATATCTGAAACATTAAAATGTTTCTGTTTAGTAAATATTGATAAAACTGTATTTTTAATATGTAGATAAAATTTGGTTAGACAAATTAAATAGAAAGCTCTTGTGTGAATAAAATTTCTCTTCACAGAACACAGTATTTGAAGTTAACTGTATTTGCTAAAAAAATTTGTTAGCTTTTATTTAAAGTTTCAATATTTGCATGATTTTCATGGGCTTTATCATTTTCTCACACCTTTTTGTTCTCAAATTGCAAGCTTTGCCCAGTTGTGTTTTGCTTGGCCTTATTTCTAGCACATCCCTCATCCTGGATCACAAATATCCAGGCTAAAGTCCTTGAGGCAGTGTGGGAGACGAGAGAAAGCTGGCTGGGAAAAGGAGTCCCACAGTCTTCTGAGTACCAGCATTTCCAAACCTTTTCATCACATTTTCAATGGAAAGCATCACATCCTTTTGTTACATTAAAAAACCCCAAAAACACAGGAGTAGGAAACAAAGATAAATTAAGAGCAGTTGCCTTGTCCTAAGAACATACTGGCACACCCATGTTCCATGGCACTGGCTCTAGAATTGCATTCTGTGTTGTGCCAACCTGCCCAGCTATCCTCATTTTACATCTGGCAGATCTGGCCAATGATGGGTGTCTTCAGGTGAGTCTCTTTGGAGATGGAACAGAAATTCAATCTCTATGCCCATTGTTACTGAGGCTTTCCTGTACCAGTTGTCCACAGGAGTGCTGCTTCATCCCAGCTGTGTAAAGGGCATGGCATGTAATTTACTGTAGCTGTCACTTCAAACTATATTTGCTTGCAACAAGCCATAAATGGTAATCAGCCATTTCATTCAGAAGCAAATGTCTGATATATGTCTAGTTTTGATTAAAAAAAAAAAAAAAGAACCACAAAAGTTTCAGAACTGGATAAAAAAATCTAAAAAATTTCATGGTACATTGTGCTTACCATGTTGCCTTTAAAATTCTGTATTTTAAAATCCCAGGACATAAACTTTATGTTTGGATGAAGATTACCAAACAGCCTTGTTCATCCAGCTGAACATCAAAATTGAACACCACCATGCCTCAATTTGACCTCCTAGCATTTGAAGCTGGATATCTGGATGCTTTTACTTTCTCTACAGTAATGGAGGTAAACAATAAGGTGAATACTAGTCCGTGTCATGCTCTTGGATCAAAGGGGAGAAAAAGACTGCATCATGAAACAGTGCTCAAGCAGAAAGATGGGCTTGCATTATCAGCCCTGTAACCTCCACAAAGCAATGTGGCATTTAATTCTGAAATGATTCATACCTGTTATATCCAACCTTAATAAGAGCAAGTATTTTTATCAGCCCGTAAGAAAGACACAGAAATACTGGAGTACACTCAGTAAACAGGCGAAGAAAGGATTCAGGACCAGGAAGCAAGCCTTGTGATGGCTTGTGAAGTTTACAGAGTTCAGCCTAACCAGTTTGCAAAAAGAATACTGGAAGCTGGCTGCAGGACACTGGTGGTTACATATAGTTGTTGTACATAGAAAAGAAATTTGAAGTGAAAAAGAGACTTTTCAGCTCTCCACAGGAGGATATGACTGATTTCAGTGGCTGGAAATTTAAATTTCACTAATCACATTTTGAAATATGATATGATATACAATTAAAAGTCAATGCCTTTTTTTCTTTTTTAAACTTTGTTTTCTTCCACTGCTTTCTAATGAATATACTTTAATCCAGATTCTTAAAAAAAATTCTGCAGCCTGTACTGCAGAAAAAAGTGATGCTCTCCTTTGGTCTTATGTGGGTCCACAAGTACAGCTGGTAGCACTGCTCTGGTTTATTAAAATCCATCAGCATGTAGTTTGTTTCAGAAATATGAACAATAGATTTTCTATAGCTAAATTCCATTTCATGATTAAAAGAGGTCAACTGGATGGAGACTGCAAGATGGGAAGCCTTCAATTTGATTGACCTAGTCTTCTAAAGATGCCTTAATCTGTGGGTTTCTATACAGAGGTTTATTTCCAGCAGGCCAATTCATCATCCATTTTGTTTTAATCAACCTTTTAAAAAGTGAGTGCAGCAGAGCTACCTAATAGCAAAGAGTAAAACTAATAAAGATATTTTGCATCTGGTCTACAAGAAATAATTAAACTATTTAAAGAAAAGATACTAAATTGAACAAAAGATTGTACCTAAACTGTGGGAAAGCAATAAATATCAGCTAGAAACTACAGATAATGGTATCATACTTGCATCTATTGCTTTCGCTTATAAAGTATATCTAGAATTTTCTGTAATTTTTTTTTTTTGCAGAACATAATTTATTAGCTGTCTTCAGTGTTTATTTCTGCCTGAAATATTAATATATTGCATTAGAAATGGTATTACTTAGCAAAAGAAAGAAATTTGAAAAAGCTTAAAGGATATTATTAATGATACGCTGGCTTATCACCATCTTTTTTTTATTATTATTTTCTTTGAAGTGAAGTTTTTTGTAAGTAACATTAGTTGTCTGCCAGAGGGGCTGAGGGGGAGGTAGAAGAAACTCTTCCCTTAAAAAAATATGTTGTGTTTTAAATCTTGCTTTGAAATCTGAAATTACTCAATAACTTTACATGACAATTGAAATCCATTAGTGAAGAAATTCCTGAGACACCTTCTCTTTGCTAGCTGCAAGGGGAGGCCATGAACACCTGGGAATTAATTTGGGGTCTGGATTTAATGGCTATATTAGTTTTGCATGGCCTGGGTTTTGGTAGCGAGGGTGCTACAGAGGTGGCCTCTGTGAGAAGCTGCCAGAAGCTTCCACCATGTGCGACAGAGCCAATTCCTGGTGGCTCCAAAGATGGATGTGCTGCTGATCAAGGCTGGGCCAATTAGAAATGGTGGTAACGCCTCTGTGAGAACAGATTTGCAAAGAAATCATAACAAAGGTGGTGGAGGCAGTTTTAACTGCAGCCAGAGAAGAGTGGAGTGAAAACATGTGAGAAGAACAACTCTGCAGACACCAAGGTCAGTGAAGGAGGGGGAGGAGGTGTTCCAGGCACTGTAGCCAATATTCCTCTGCAGGCCGTGGTGATGACCATGGTGAAGCAGCTGTGCCTCTGCAGCCCATGGAGGAGCCCCACACTGGGGCATGGGGCTNCAGTGGGAGAAGCCACGGGTGATGAACTGACCATAATCCCCATTCCCAGTCTGCTTGTACTGCTGGGGCAGGAGGTAGAGCTGAGAAGGAGGGAGGGGTTGGGGGAAGGTGTTTATAAGGGCTTATTTTACTTCTCATTATCCTGCTCTGATTTTTGTCAGTAATAAATTCACTTTATGTCTCTAAGTTGAGCTTGTTTTACCCTCAAGGGTATTTGATGGGCAAACTCTCCCTGTCCTTATCTCAACTCATGAACCCTTTGTTAAATTTTCTCTCCTCTGTCCAGCTGCAGAAGAGAGTAAGAGAGTGGCTTCGGTCAGTGCCTGGCGTCTGAACAGCATCAACCCACAGCAATGGGCCTGAGCTCATATTATGAAACCATTGTCTTGACTTCTTGTTTTAATATTCATCTATTTTCTATTCTTCTGGTGAGATCTTTGGGGACCACAGAGTGCCAATTCCTAGGAGCAAGCTCAGGAAATGAATTAGAGGAAATTCCAAGGCATTATTTATAATTTGTTTCACCTTATTCATCTGCTTTATTGATAAGAAGCTTTATCCAAGCTTTGGATTAAAACCCAGACTCCCTAGACATAAATAAATGTTGTTGTATCTTTTTTTTTTTGTGCCAAAGAGCAGCGTAAGGCAGTCAAATAGTGTGTTCTGGTTTGACCTACTGCCTGATCCATAGCTTGCTTTAACAGTGATGCAACTGCAATTGCTCCTACACTGGCCCTGCTTCCCCACCTTTGAGGTAGGAACAGCAGGACAATGGTTCAGCTCCTGCTCTTCCTTGCTCTTTTTGGGGATACCTGTCACCTGCTTATGAATCTCTACCAGTTAATGTCAGACCATCACTAAGCAGCTATTTGGGCTGTGGTTGTGCTCCTTTGAAGGCTAGTATCAGTCCCTTTCAAACATTCTGCCTCTAGGGCAAGCTACCACCAAATTTTAAGATGCTGCTGGTCACTTAGTAACTACAACCAACCTCAGAAACACTCATATCCCCCAGCTCAGGTTTTGCTCTCAATACTTGTGCTGCAGCTCCCTCCATCTATTCGTGTCTCCTGTGTCACAGGTCAGCCTCCACCACAACACCATAGGACAGTTTGACCTGGATTTTAGCATCCTCCTCCAAAAGACAAGTGCCAAGTCTTTCCTGTACTGTCCAAGGCCTCTCTGCACCTTCCAATCTCAAGCTTTGATGAGCCTCTCATTCCTTAGGTACTTCTGAGACAATGTCAGAGGCTTCCTTTCTGCTTATACCTATACAGTCTAGAATAATTTCTGACTCGCTTACTGTCCTCCTCACAGCAATCTGGTATGTTCTCAGCTGATGCTGCCCTTCTCACTCTGCTCTGCAAGGTCTTGTGGGAGGGGCTGTAGGTGCTAATTACACAACAAGGACAGCACTCACCTTCAACAGCACATAAAATAATCCAAACCAACAAAAATGCTCCAATAAAACTGTTGTCTAGTGCTCCTGAAAACAGGCCATTTGTCTCTTTGCTCTGTGCTGGTTGTCAGCTTGTAAATGTGTGCCAGGTCAGCTCAGGCTGTTGTGCTGCAGGAGCACTGCATTTATCCTGGTCACTGACCAGCAGTGTTATATGCATCTTCTTTTGCTGGTGTGCTGCTGCCCACCAGGAGACTCAGGCTGGTTCTTCTAGAAAATGGGAAGCAAAATAGACACCAGCTGGCATGGAGGGAGGAGGGAAAACCTATGGAATGCCATCTTAGCCTGTGGGATGACAGTAGGAAAGGAAGGAATTTAAGTGAAATGGTGGAATGACAATGGGAAAGGTTGGGGAAGGCAGGAGACTAGCAAGATTTGGAAAAAGGGGGAATCAGAACGGTGTTTGGGAAAGACAGGAAGGCAAGAGAAATATATGGGATATGTTAGGACTTATTGCATAATTAGAGAATAGAGAAATGTCAAACAGGACAAAGTAACATTAAAGAAAAACATTAGAATATGGAAAAAGACAAAAATGGAGAAATACGGAAAATAACTAAGGGAGACTAGAATTACTCAGTTCACTTTAGTCGTGGGTCAGTCTATTGCTTTTCTGTTGTCCTGTTGATGTTGTAATTTCTTTTTAGACTTAGTGTCTCTTACTGCAGTAACAATAGTTAGATTTGGAAAGTATTAATTTGGCAAGAATCTAATAAACTGTTAACTAACTGCATCAGTCAGGATTGATGAAGAACAGCTTTCTCCTGAACAATAGCTCTTTTGGAATCTAATGTTTCATGGAACTTTCTGTGAGGGGAGCATGGGAATGTCTAATGTTTCTCTTTTACCGTGTTGAAATGTTTATATCAATTTGATTTGACTTACTTAGTAAAGATAATATAGTCTCTTTAACATTTTAATATGAATTTAAGTGAATTGAGCCAGAATGCTGAAATCTGAGATACTTTGACAATATTGAAATGAAAGGTTTTGTTAATTAATTGAATTCTTCTGAGATGTTTATTTGTCTTCAGTTTTTTTACTGAACAATATGAAATTTCAGAATTCCTTGTGGAATGAAAGAACTGATTCCAAGTCATGTACAGAAATAACTTCTAATACTTTCTTAGCTAGTTGATTTAAAAATTAATAACTCAATTTCTTAAACACTGAAGTAATAGATTACAAATTAGAAAGAGCTGGCTACAATCCTCTAGCTCAGTCCTTTACATAATGGAATGTCACTTGGGCAATTCCTGCTTTAACAAAAGCCTGGTGCTTAGAATGTGATTTAATATAGCAAACCCACTGTAAATCATGCTATATTGCCCCTTATAATTACTTTCAGTGTTGCAAATTTATGCCTCATTGCCAATGCAAATCTAGTTTCCCTCAGTCTCCAGCCACCGTGGTTTTTTTCTGTTTTTTTTTTTTTAACGTTAGATTAAAAAAAATAAAATTGTTCTTCTTGTCAGTGTTATGGACTGGGATTATGTCATCATTTAACTTTCCCTGACACCATAAATCAGCAGAGCACTTGATACCTTGGTAGCAAATATAGAGTTTGTAATAATCGATATTCTGATATCCACACTTGTGAGGTGATGGTTAGCCTTTCTGGCTAATTTTACACTTAGGGCACTTACAGCTCAGGTTTCGCTGTTGCCTCTGCATCAAGTTCAGGTGTTGTCTAGATTCCTACCTTTTGTTAATTAATCAAATTCTTCACAGATGTTTATTTTTTTTTTTTTATTTTTCCTGTGTGTTATGAAATTTCAGAATTCCTTGAGGAGTAAAAGACCTAATTCCAAGTCATTTGCAGAAATAGTTTTTAATACCTGTTTAGCTAATAGATTTAAAAATTAATGAAAGCCTCGTTTCTTGACCACTGGAATACTAGATGATAAGTCTGAAAGACCTGGCTACAATCCTCTGCTGAATCTTTTATATAGTGAAATGTTTTCTTATATACCAGCATTTAATTTTATTTATCAGGGAAAAATCACAGAATCCCAGAACTGTTAAGGTTGTAAGGGACCTCTGGAGATGATCCAGTGCAACTTCCCTGCCAAGGCAGGGCCATCTGGAGCAGGTGACACAGAAATGTGTCCAGGTAGGTTTGAATGTCTCCAGAGAGGGACACTCCATGACCTCCCTGGGCAGCCTGTGCCAGTGCTCTGCCACCCTCAATGTAAAGAAGTTCTACTTCATGCTGAGGTAGAAATTCTCGTGTTTTGGTTTATGGCAATCGCTTCTTGTCCTGTTTCTGGGCACCACTGAAAAGAGCCCGGCACCATCCTCTTGACACCTGCCTTTGAGATATTTATATGCATTGATGAGATTCCCTCTCAGTCTTTTATGCTCTTCTCAGACTAAACAGGCCCAGCTGCTCATAAGGAGTCTCTCCTCATAAGAGAGATGCTCCAGATCCCTCATCATCTTTGTGGCCTCCACTGGAACTTCTTCAATAGTTCCTTGCCTTCTTTGCACTGCAGAGTCCAGAAGTGGACAAAGCACTCTGGATGTGGCCTCACCTCCCTCAACTGCTGGCCACACTCTTCCCGATGCACCCCGGGGTGCCATTGGCCCTCCTGACCACAAGGACACACTGCTGGCTCATGATCGACTTGTCACCCACCAGTGCTGTGAGTTCCTTCTCAGCAGAGCTGTTCTCCAGCAGGTCAGCCCCCAACCTGTTCTGGTACTTGGGGTTATTCCTCCCCAGGTGCAGGACCCTGCACTTCCCAACTCTCCAGCCTATCAAGGACCTGCTTAATGGAAGCACAGCCATCAGGTGTATCAGCCACTCCACTATAAAACTCCCCTTGAACTTCCTTCCTTGCATCCATCCATCCATCCATCCATCCATCCATCCATCTATCCATCTTCAATAGGTCTAAGCAAGCTGTTTGCCCCCAGTCTTTAAATGCCTTTAAGTTCTGTATAATTGTCCACTCTTCTTTAGTAGCAGCATTTCTGATTTCACAGCTGACACTTCTCTAAGTAGAGTATTGGAGCAGATGACCTCTTACTGTGGTCCCTTTCAACATATACAATCCTTTGACGCTGTGAATTTCTTTCTAATAAATAGAAGAAAACAACAAATGCTTTCCTACAGTCTTCATGCTTGATAATAATTCATAACTGTATTTTGAGACTAATTAATCAGATTTTAATAAATTAATGTCTGGTCTGTTGATTTTGTGTTCCCCTAATTTCTTGGTCAAAGCCTTTGCATGATACCAAACTACATGCCCTAGAGAAACTTTCAATATCATTACTGTTCATTCTACTAGCCAAATTTATATTCTCATCTAAACCTCTCAAAATGCACCAGCCTTTTTAAAATGGAGTTTTTAGGCAAAGAGTCATAGATGACTAAAATTAATGTTTAAGCAGAGCCAGTAGAGAACTCGAGAGACTTGTCTTTGATTTATTAAGGGGGTAATAGTTCTTTCTCACTCCGTAACATTCCCAGGTTATGGTTTAAGTCTTTGTTATGAGAACAGGAATTTGAAGGATGACGCCAAAATGATCAAACTTATTTTTCAAAACTCTCTTTCTCTCTCTTGCTGCCATCTAGTTTTTAGGTTCATAAGCTGCAGAAAAACTGTTGTTCCTTATATTAATTTTTTAAAAAATTCTTTATTCCCTACTGAAATAGTGAACTCTGTCTACTTGAAATAAAACTTCCCTTCAGCTTCTAAAAAGGGCAGAGTCTGAGGATTTTTTTAATTTCAATAGTTTAACTTCTGTATTAAATACATGTGCATATTATATAAGTGTTTGAAGCTGATTTTACATATTACAGTGCTATTTTTATTAATATATAAACTACAATTTAATCTAAAATAAATCAGTTATCTTTATTACTTAGGCAAACTCACGGACTGTGTTTTATGCAGAATATTCTGTCTGCTGGATTTCACTGATATGATAGGCAGTTACAGTTCTGTTAGAATATCACAAAAAGATCACAAAGAAAACAAGAAAGAAATGTGGAAATAGAATTGAAAAAGGATAGCACAGTTTGTGTCAGGCTAAGAGAAAATGATTGTAAAAAGATAGCTAGCTCTTACTCAAATACTCAAATGAGTTTTGAAGGCTTTTGTTGCTTTCGGAGGCAGCAGTCCAGAGGAATGCTGTATCTCACCTGCCAGCAATGCAGCAGGCTACTACAAGGAAAAGCTGTGGGATTTGCATGTAGCAGCAGAAAGAGAGATGTCACAACTAAATTACTGATCCTCATCTGCCATATTTCTGAGAAATGCTTGTTTGTTAGTGTCCCCATGCTTGGTGTCCATCATCCTGCCATCAGTTGCCTTAAAGACTACTGTCTGCTAATGTGCTCCCTCTGCACGCAGAAGGCACCTGTGCAACTTAATTTCCACCCATTTCAGATTGTACTGGATGTGTCACTGTCCCTTTGCTGTCAAGGGATTCTAGACTTAGAGCAGATGCTTGACACTTCTTACTTCAAGTAACCTGTGCGGGTGTATGGCTGGTGGGTTTGGCTGTGCTGGCAAGTGAGAGCTAGACCCAAGTGGGAAATCATTGTTGACAGTCTGTGAAAATTTTATCCGTGTTTTCCTAACACTAGATAATGCTTTAGCCATGACACGTTAAGCAGTGTGGAAGAAATGGCACACCTATGCACAAGGATGCATAGATATGTCATTTGTTTTTTGGAAGTAAAGTAACTGTATTTTTTTTTAACTTGGTTTCCTCAAAGTTTCTGGTTGTTGCACCAAAGAACATCAAACACACCCTTTTTCTTGTGTGAAGTGCGATTGAAAGAGAAGGCTAAATGGGTCTGATGCAAAATAACAAAGTGCTGCACATTGGGTGATTGTGCTAAGTTTGTCTTCCTTACTGCCTAAGGAAAATAACTCAGCATGGGTCAGATTCTCTGCTGACACAGTTGGTGCAGATTCACTGAAACAGAAAGAAGGCTGTATCTATAAATATTTTGCCACTTCAGAGTAACTCTGAGATGAAAAATAATATAGCAGAGGCTATCCTTTACTAAGTTGTTCTTACTCCACATACCACCTCTGGTGAACTCCAGGCATATTTAATTATGTTACCATATGTTGCCCTCCTCAACAGACATGTTTTTAATAAGTTAACTCAGGACTGTTCATGAATAATTGAAGACTGGAAGGGGTAGAAGCAGAGAAGGTTGGGTTTTTCTTTATTCTTCAAGCTGGTCTCCCCAACAGACTCAAGACTTAATGTTTACCAGTGATGCTTTTTGTTTCTTTTCTAGCTCTGTTCCTACCCCTTCCCTCAAAAATCCTCTCAGTTTTAAGGTCTCTACTGAAAACAGATTGAAGCAGGTTGCAAACAGCAGGTAGAGTATATCATGCCTCTTTTAACAAATTAAAATGTGTATTGCAATCTAAGCTAATTCTATGTTTTTTCTCTGGTCAACAGGCGAAGACTTTAAGCCAAGAGCAAGAGGGCTTAGGAAGCCAGTTTATCCCACCCTCCCCTGGGTGTCCAGGACCAATGTGATGGGCTAGGGTGAGTCTATGTCCAGTCATGAAAAGAGTCAGGGTGATCAACTTGGACTAGACAAGCTTTTTACTGAGCCATTGTGTCAGCTCAACTCCATTAATAGCCATGAAAAGGAAGTAAAGTAGAACAGAAAAGTTTCATTTAATTAAAAAAAAAAAATCTAGAAGCCTTGACCTTTTGTAATCCTGGCCCAATATAGCTGCTGTAATGGCACCTAGACTAGGACCTTAATCTGCTGTGGGTATGGATGAGGAGCTGACATAAAACAACCAGTGCAATTAGAACTGCCTGCTCTGGCCTACCACTGCAGAACCATAGATGTTTTGATAGGCTGTGTTTTGGAAATAAAATTTCTTGGTCAGCTAACTTACTTTTCAGCTCAAGTTTCACTGGTTGAAGAGGCCAAGAGCAGAAAACTTTAATTTTTGATTCAATAAATATTGTGTGGAGGTACATACATCAGGCTTCCCAGGGAGTGGTCACAGCACCAAGCCTGACAGAGTTCGAGAAGCACTTGGACAACACTCTTGGGTACATGGTGTGACTTTTGGGGATGGTGCTGTGTAGGGCTGGGAGTTGGACTCGATGATCCTTCCAACACAGATTATTCTATGATTTTGTGATCCATAGACAAAGATACTGCTATTTCTATCTAATTACCAGTGTTTGGGTTAATCTGGAGGATGCATAATTGGCAGATGTAGCAGAAAATAACCCTTGTTTCCAAAGAGAAGATACCTGCTGTGGCCAATGCCTGATGATTCTTTCTGCAGTTAAGGTGAGAGATTTTTGATATAAAATTTTCTTTTGGAGACTGGGGAAACATTCTACCGCTTTGAACCGAACAGAAAATAAAGATGTACCTCTAACTAGAAAAAGAATACAGTTCTTTTATCAATAAGGAATCAGATTTATTTTGGAAGGAATGGCAAATGAGATTTTTCACTCAGTTCTCTGAGGTCTGAGATATTTTATTTTCATTTTCAAATGCTTCCCCATATTGCAGTGCCAGTGGGGAGTGTGATTTGTTCTTCCCCTTTTGCTGAGTTCACATGATGCCACTCCTGTTACTAATGCCATAGTGTTGGCTCGACTCTGTTAATGGCCATTGTGCATTAAACCACTTTGCCACCTGGCATCTTTCTTTCACAGCATCTATTGCTTGCAACAAAGCAGTCAGATAATTTTTCTCTGTGGCTGGCACTGCAGAAGGTGTGTTAGGAGCTGGTCTGACAGAGCAATGATGGATGACCATAATCATCCCTGTCTGGATAGAAAGTGTATCACCTACCAATTTGTTCTGTTCCTGCCAGCTAGGAAAGCAAACTAACAAAATAGCTGGATGGCTCCAGCATGGCAACAAACTTCTGCACCAGCTACTAGAATTGTTTGACAACCTATTTGCCATGTGAATAAAGAAACCTAAGCTTCCTTATCTAGCTATAAACTAACCCGGTTGTCTGTAGAGTCACTGAGCAGGCAGGAAATGTAAAGAAACAAAATGAGCTAATTCTGCAGCACTGGATGTGCCTCACATCTCCCAGTCTCATGTCATGACCAAAGCCACAGCTTTAAAACAGGAAGGACACTCTTCAAACTCTTTTCTGTTCCTCAGGCTCTTCTTATATTCTCAACACATACAGTTTGCCTTGAAACAAATGGCCATAAGGTGACAACGTATTTGAACGTGGAAACAAGAAGAATTTCTCTGAGTTGTCTCTGTAAAGCTGGGTGGGGTTTGAGGGCACCAAGATGATGTAGCAAGACAGGACAAACAGCCTCAATTGCTGGTTGCTCGCTGCCTAACAAGGCAGTTTGGAGAATTACTTCAGTCCTGCTCAACCCAAAACATACTGGACTCACTGCAAGGCTCCTCAGCAACCAATGCGTCTACTCTGAAAAGCCCAAGGCTGATAATTTCTTCCTTACAGAGAGAGGCTTGAGACATCTCACTTTCCCAGTTATCAAAGATCAGCCTCACGTTCAAGGGGCTGCAGGTTCACTGTCAATATTGCAAACTCTCATCAAGAGTTTTCTCATATTCAGCTCTTCTAAAACGTTCTGGAGCCAAGTGATAACATGCCAGTCTTGGATTTAATTTTCAGCATCACGACATTTTTATTTCTTCTGACTGGGAAAAGAGCTTGAAATTGGAGATAGAGAAGGACTGATGGAAAAATCCCCCACTAGCTGTTTTAATTATTGGTGTTTTAAGAACATCTCATAATACCTTCCAAGCTGACTTGTGGCTTTGTTCAGTTCCTAGCTAAATGCTTCCTTTCAACAGTTCCAGGTAAGGTGCAGAGTGCGTGTCAGGTGAACAGTGATACAGGCACTTTGCCCAGGGAAGAAATATTTTTGTGGAAATATTGAGTGCACAGGATAGATAAAAATCGGTGTCCTTTTTGAAATATAAACACGGAAGCATTTAGTCTGGGACAGCTTTTGAAAGTAAAATCTTCTCATAACTACTAAGAAAAATGAAAATGTTAAAAAAAGCCATATTGGTTTTATACAAAAAACTAATAGTGGCTGTTTCATCAAATTAAGGAGCAGCTAGAGGTCCAGAAGTGTACTGTGATAATTACTGTGTTCAGTGAGAATTCAGTTGTATAGGCCCTTGCTTTTCTTTGTATGTTTGGGGTGACCTATTTAAAATTAAAGTCTTCCATAGATGCTGCATAATATATTGCAAGTCCCCCATGCTGTGGCAGTCTGGACAGTTCCCAACCACTGTGCAGGTTTTCCTGTCAAAGCAGTAAGGTTTTATGGTCTTTCCTAGTGAAGGTTCTTGAAGCCATTGAATACATTCTCTGTCCAGGAAATCTGCTACAGAATAACCTATTTTCTCTGAAGCAGGTGGGTGTTTTCAAAATCTGTATTTCCTTATCCAACTGATCCCTTTTGATTTTACCCTTTTGCAGAAATTTCTTCCAGTTACTGGTTTGATTTGGGTTATTCAGGTTTTTAATTACCTGGGATTCTACGACAGTTTAGACTTCCTGGTTATGTTTTTTTGTCAATTTTGTGAAGTTGGAAGAAGTACTTCCATACTGTGAGGTATTTCCCACAACTCCTGTTGATTCTTGTTCAAGACCAGGAGTAACTGTTAATTGTCCTGCTTCTTTTTATCTGGCGGAGGACAAATTATCTTAACACACAGATTGTAGCCAGGTGTGTCTGTCCAGGAGAAGATTCTTGCAGGACAAAGTGCAAAGTTCGAAAGAAATTGTTTTCTCATCCTTATTCTGTGTGCCTGCTTGCCTGGTTTTGTTATTTTTTCTTCACAGTGTGTGTTTTGGCCACGGTCTTAAGACCCTCTTTTTTCTTATTTTTGTTGGAGGATGCTGCTTCACCTTTGTTTTCTGTTCCAGAGTCCCCTCTTGACTTTTTTTTTCCTAAAACCCATATATTCAAGGAATGTCATTATAAAATCATCATTGAATGCCCTTCTGTTTCCAATGGTGATCGCATTGCTTTAGAAACCAAGACAATGTAAAAATAGAATCCAGTTATGTAGAGGTTTCACAGGATGATAACCACCCTGAGCCCAAACTGCAATGGAAATGAAACAAAGAAAAGCTTAGGGCACATTATAATGCCTACATCCTGCTCCTAAATGGTTGTTAGCAACCAGTGCTCAGGACTATGGAGCCTCTGCTTGGGTTACCAGCCCTATCTGAGGATTTCTGTGGCAGCCCAGCTCACTGGGCCGTTTGGAGGGGCTGTCTTGTGGGCTGTGACTGGCTGAGCCTTTTGGAAGGAGTGCAGCAAGAAAGAGTACACTAACTAGTACTGAGAAATGTATAGGTTTTAAAATCAGGCAAAACAATGGCTTGATACCTGCCCAAACCCATGTGTGAGTGCCTTTCTATCCCAACTGCATGCAGATGTGTTTGTTTTTTTGCTTTTGGAAATAGGCTGTGTGGTTCCTTACTGTTTTCAAAACCAACTTACCAACCAGCCTGAGGCAGCCTAGCATTGGGCACTCCAAACACCTTGCACTTCATAACCACCCAGTCAGCTCACCAGAAGGGAGGGAAGCTGGTGGCCTTGTCATCTGAGTAGAACTGCCTGAATAAAATGTGGGTGTCTGTCCTAAATTACATAGGCTTCCTCTACAGTCACCACTGAGAAGGAGACACTCCATTCCAGGTTAAGCACTGGAGAGACAGATGAATGGCACTCAGATATGTACCTGTCTTTCACTGATAACTCTGTGGGGAGCAGAGATAGCTAGACTGACTGCCCAGCTTAGAGGAGGCAATTAGCTTTCAGCCAGCTATAACTCTCTGCAATTAATCCTGCATGATATTTAGAGTCTGTCAGTCTGCAGCTTTGCAGCACAGGAGACATGAGAAAGAGCATCAATATATTCAAAATGGAGTTTACTGTCTTTACATTTGTGTTCTGCTTACATTATGTAAACAAAAATATAAAAGAGTTGCTGTTTGGGTTTTTTTATGTACGGAATAATTTCAATTCTGATCGTAGTCAAAGAACAGAAAAGACTGCAATTTTCTTTGCTGATTACATGTTTTTCTCTTTGCCAACTCACACCTCTAGTAAAGTCAAATCAGCTGCACACTTTGTCTTCATTAAACTAAATATTCACTTTGATGTTAGAAAAATAACCAAGTAAATTAGACCTGCAGTGTTATTTGGGGATACCTAATATGATATAATACATATTCTTCCTTGTTTGCAGTAAGTAAAAAAGTAATGGATTTGCTTGAAGTTGCTCTCCATGCAATTTGCAGTTGACACAAATATTACTTGCATCATTTATTGGTTGTTACCAAAATAACGTTAAAGAACAATAGTTTACAGTGTTTGCTTCATATTCAAGACTGCTGTACGTGTTATGTCACTGACTTTGTGTGCAACTCAACATGTCACGTATGTGAGGAAATCAAAAAAAATCATGTCTAGTTTGGCAAAAAAATACTTTAACAAAAGAATAGCTTTTACTCTTTGAAAAAGAAAAGCCCACACTGGACATTATTTTGATGCTTTAGCTTCATCAGAAAGAGCAATCATTGTCCTAGGAACTGGTGTACAGGGAAATAAGCCTGCCCTGAGCTGTGTGCTGCTGCACAGAGGCAGCTTCAGGGTTGCCAGCTAAACTGTTCAACAAGTCTGTCAGTGAGTCAGATCCTGCTGCTAAAGAGATATCTTTCAAAGCCCAGCATCTAAGTCCTTTATTGCAATCCAAGAAGATTGGGAATGATGTCTTAGTTTGACTGTATCTGGCACAGAGCTGTCAGAGTTACCTTTGCCTTTATCTCCTTTCAGTTAGCTAGTTTCCTTTCAGTTGCTTATTTCATAGATCTGGGTCACTTATTTGACTGTTTTGCTTTATCCACTTTCCCCAGTATTGCTTTCTATTTTGTTCTAAATGTTCTTGCTTGAAAGAGGCAGGCTCAGCTTCACAATAGGTTAGATGCAGAAGCTCCCTTTTCTCCCTTTTCTCTGTGTGTATGAAGGAGAGCCACTGAGTCGAAACTCATGTTTTGCATCTGAAGGCTCAAGACAGGATAGTCATATCATTATATATCTTGGATGTAGCTTTTCAGCTGAAAGGGCAAATAAATCCACTTCAGGCTGTGTTAAATGGATAGGAGTAAGTTTGTTTCTTCCAGATGAATTCTGGTCAGAAATAGGGTTATATTCTGATTTACTGATGCTGAATCCTCTTAACTGAGTAGCATATTTAAGGGGATCCATCCCCTGTAAAATATAAAGTTTGTCTCCATATTCCAAGATTCTTCCTAGATGTCTTCCCAGAACTGAGCTCAGCTGGCTCCCATGCGCTGGGGGCTTTGCCACCTGCTCAAGCTCTTTGTGCCTTCCCTGGTGACACCTCTCCTGAGCAGCACCTATGCCTGCAGGGCCTGCAGGTGACTGTCCTGACAACACTACCACCATGCAATGTTGTAGCTTGGGACAGGATGAGATAAACCCTAAACATTTGGGATCCTGTGCATGTTCTTTCATACAAGTGAGATGATAAAACAAAAAAGTTAAATGACAGTGTTTGTGAGACCAAGGTATTATAAATTTGTGTTTGGAGTCTTTGAAATGGTCCAAATTGTTCATAAGAAAGTAGCAAATTTGAGGAGTGCCTTTGTTAGAAATACTTTTTAGCTCAGGAAATAAGAATAATTCCAAACCTATATTTAATCTTCCAGAGAAAAGTAATTTTTTTCTCTGAAGTTTTGAGGAATTGCACACATACATGCATGCATGTTTTTGCATTTCCTTTATAAGCTCTATTGTGCTCTTTAGTCATTCATAGGCACAGATTTATTATCTGGGCTAAGGGTGAATTCATCATCCAAAAACTGGCCTAGAACATACTCTTCATTAAAGGTATGATTTTAACCAAGTGACTGCAGGTCCCCTGCATTTAGATAACCCCAGTGTCTGTCCCTGTCTTCAGGTGCAGCTCACCAAGCAATGTAGGGACAGGCTCTTTTCCCAATTCTTTTTTGATGAAACATCTGTGAAGGAACAAGTCTGGCAATATGCTTTTCCCTCCCCGTTTTTAAAAATTCCATTCTAGGAGAATCTGTGGAGTTCCCAGAAGGCTGTCTGTGTTCATGTAAGACAAAAACCTGTCACTTTATAAGTGTAAGAAGCATTTCATGACTGCCTTATATTAATTTTATGTATTTCTCTGTTTGTCACTTTTCTTTATTTTTCATTTCCTTTATATGTGCAGATGAACAAAATATCAATACCTCTCTACCCTGAGGTCTCTTTCTGACAAGGAGCTCTGCTTATTGCATATTCCACCTACAGAACTGGCTTCTTCATTTTGGGTAAACACCTGGCTTCTTCTTATCACCCTTTTTGAACTAAAGCTAAGGAAGTTTAGTAGAGCCTATCTGTAGATCTGAATATCCAGTTTTCACATGTGTAGATGCAGTTTTTCTTCTCTTACATGCTCGGATCATTTTTTTCCTCAGACTGTGGAAAGTAAAGGACAGTAAGGAGTTGTCATATCCCAGGGCAGGGACAGCTTTCTGCTGCAGGAATCAAAATCGAAGGCCATAGAATTTAGATTAGAAGCCGTTATGCAGATGAGAAAATTTCCTTTTCTTAACAATGGGGATAAATTTATTTAAAAGAAATTTCTGGTAATGTTTTAGCACTGTTAATTTCTGGGACAGTTTTATTATGTTAGAGAAGAATCCATTTTGTTTTCTACTCACACAGTTAGATGATTACTATAGTAGTAAAACACCCATCCTTGCCTTATAACAGGTATATCTGATCCTCCCTGAATGGAGAGAGCCCAACTCTTAAAGACTGAATTGCTCAAGATATAGCAGTAGTTTGCAAGGCTTCTGCTATTTTTTACTGTTTAAACTGTATCACTAGAAGTATAAGCAATGCCTGAGCAAATAGTAATTTCTTAAAATATTCTAGCTACTGACTCTCTTGATGAAGAGAAGGATTGCTCTTCGGCTTTTCACATTATTGCACTCTTGATGTGACTAGTAGTGGGTGGATGTTTCAAACAGAACCTATTTGATTATGAGAGTGTAGGTGATATACTATTTTCTCATTTCCAAATAATCTCCTCATTAGAGAAAGTATGAGTGGTAAATGAGGAGTTTCTCCTCCAGGTGTCCACTGTGTATATACACCATGTTTCCCAGGCAATGCTCGTTGGCATTTGTAAATGATCTGTTCTCCATCTGAGAGCTTTAAAGTACTGGATGCAGCTGCTCATGCTTTGCCCCATTTGTAAATAGTTTTAAATATGCATGATCATCTCTGGCAGATTGCTTTACTTGCAGGATTGATGAGTTTTTTGACTTCTCTCTTATAAAACAATTCACCATAGTGTCTCCTGCACCCTCCTTTTGAAATAAACAGATAATCTGCACATTCTGAAATCCAGGATTTTAGAAGGAACTGTCAGAAAATGTAAAGTCATGGAATGTCATTAATGCTCATGTTTAGACTGCTAATCACTTACCCCCCAGGAGTGCTTTTTCCTCCCCTCCTTATTCAATATGCCATATGTCAGCAATTAACAGTGAGTCAAATTACAGCTCAACACTTTTGCTCATGCAGTTAGTGGAGTAGGCAAGAATCAAACTTAATCCAACAACTATTCATAAATGTAATGCAAAGGGCAAATGGAAATTGGCTGGAAAATTATGGATGGTGAAATGTCAATGTTATAAATTATTTTAGCTTCAGAGTTCTGAGAGGCAAGAAGGAGCTTAGTAAATAATAAACTTTTCTAAAATTCTTTGGCTTTTGACAAAAAAAAGGTATTTTAGAGTCAAACCCCACTGACTGGAATTGGGACCCCATAGTGCTGATGGCATTGGTGTGAATGACCAGGACGACACGGTCCATTCTGACCTGCATGGTGCCATGCTCAAGGCATGGTGCACTGAGTGTGGTGTGAGGAAGAGAGGACTAAGAGGGCATAAATGGGTTATATTTGCTTGTTTCTCAAGTAAAGGTCAGGTGCTGATTGCTGAGCCACATGAGAGCAGCTCAGACCACACAAGAACTCTGCTGGACTCCATCCAAAGAGCAGGTCTCACCTCACTCCAGTTCAGGATTTCCTGGTGATTTCTCAGAGTTGCCTGCAGATTTTTCAAATGTGTGTGTGTGTGCCTGTGTGCATTAAATCATTTCTCATGGACTGTTCAAAAGTCAAGAGATGAAGTGCCACAGTACAGATGATGCTGTAAGGATTAGAAAGGTAGTGATAGCAATAATCACTAGTGATAGGCAGAGGAGTTACTGGCAGAAGCTTAGTATTTTATGATTTCTAAGTTTTACACAGATTTCAGAATTAAAATTTAAGGCATAATTATTATTCTCCCTATCCTATTTCTCAAAGTCTAATTTTTACAGAATCAATATTGATTACCAAAAATCATCAAAGCAGAATGTGACTCATCACCCTTACAGACTACATTTTTTTGTCAGACTAAGATTTTCCACTATTGTTTGAGATGTGGTGTAATTTATATTCATAAGAGTATATCTGATAAGCCAAGAAATACTGTCAATACCTCTCTGACTTATCTATGCCTGGCCCATCTACAATCTTTTTCAGGAGATTATATTTCAACCTCTCTGGTTATTTTGCCTTCAAGAACCAGAAACTATATAATATTTTCTGTTATGAGCTTATTTCCAGTTCATCAGCTTGATTTATTAGATAACGATCTAAGAACCATCATATGGATAGCACAATGTTCATCAAGTATTATCTCAATTTTTTTTCAATTTCTCCATAAGCCACTTATAATCTTAAGTGAGAGATCTCAAACGTTTCATCCATTGTATTCTAAGCTATATCTAACCTTGTATTTCTGTCTCCCAAATTTTCACTAAGTATATTTCCTATGTCTTACTCCATTAGGAAAAAAAAAAAAAAGGAAATGAAGAAACCAGATTAGGAAAAAATAGTATATATCTGTGCATGATTTAAGAAGCTCTCAACCAATAATTTTTCAAGTGTGATGAATTGCAATATTCTGAATGCAGTGGCATTTGCAGGATTGTTCTCTGACAGATCTGGATCTCCCACAGAGGTATGCCACTCGTGGATGAGATGTGATTGCAGACATGTCTCTATGACTGAGCTTATTTTGCTATTTTCTATATTAAGATAGAACTTCTACGAGGTTAGTGTCTGCATATCTTCATCTTCTGACAGGATTATTGTGTGACTTCCGATAAATTATTTCCCACCCTGTGTCTCAGAGTGCTGGTTCTCTGACTGTCCCCTAGCTGGTCACTTCCATGGAGATTTTCTCAGTCATGGCAATGAGCATTTGCCTCAATGAAGCTATAATGTCATTAATCCATATTTTTTTTTTTTTTTCCCAATACTACTGAAAACATTATACTTTCCAGAATGCTTGTCTTAGGTAAAGGAATAATGGGGGAACAAAGCTCAGCTGTTTAGTGGTAAAATTTTTTGGAAATAGTCAGAATTTATTATCTTCACCAGCAGATATGATGATCTGCAGTTTGACTGGAAGACATTCTGTGCCTGGGTGCTGCCAGGTTTTCATGGAGAGAAAGGAAAACATTCCGATTCCTTGTCAGCACTGGATGGTTTGGAGAGACAGCTCATGTGAACACAGGAGTTATGTCTGAAGCAAAGAAACAGACCTATAATAGACCCTTCTCCCCTGGCTTCACTCCACAGAACTGAATGGTTAAAAGGGAAATCCTGAGAATAACACACTCAGGAGAGGACTAGAGGAGCTGAAGGTACAAAGGGACATGTACAGTTGGAGGAGGCTGTGACAGGTCAGATATTTTGGAGAAATTTATAATTGTTGCTACCTACCTACCCACCTACCTACCTACCTCCTGAAAGAGAAAGAAAGAAAGGAAAGAAAGAAAGAAAGGAAGGAAAGAAAACACTAAACCATAAGCTTTTTTTAACATAATATATAGTATTTTTTCAACATAACTTTTTCCTGGCAAATGCCAGTATTAGATCCTTTAAGGAAAGAAGAAAAAGCATTTTAGCAACTAATCTGGATTAGAGATGGAATGTCCATTCCCAGAGTACCACGTAAAGGGACAGAGAGGCACAGAGCAGTGCTACTACAGTTTGGAATTAATGAGAGTGAAAAAAGCAGAGGAAGGAAAACTATTAGACGTGATCACAGAAATCACAGAACTCTGTCTGCAACTTGGGAAGGAAAATAAAATTAGCAGGAAAGGGTAGCAGAAGAGGAAATAACTTGATCTGAGAACACAAAACACACACAAATAGATGAATAAAGCAGAAGCTGCTAAGAAATTAACAGTATGAGATGCGCATTTAGATCACAAAGGGTGAACATTCAGGAAGAAGAAGAATTTGTATTTTGTATTTCAAAAGGAGACTCAAACAAGATTGTGTTGACTTTATCCTTTCTTCTTCCCTATCTTCTTTCTCCTCTTCTATTTCTCCTTAATTTTTTCCACATTCTTTTGAAATTCCATTTTCTGGACAACTTTATCTTGTGATTCTGTGAGAATACAGTCCCTACATCAGTCTTGGGCCAGAAAGCTGAAAAGAAGCTTTGAAGAAGATCCCTGGGGGTGCTGAGGGACACCAAGTTGAACATGAGCAAGGAATGTGCTTTTGGAGCAAAGAAAGCCAACAGCCTCCTAGACTGCATCAGGAAAAGCATCACTAGAAGTTAAGGAAGGTGATGGTTCCCATGAATCAGCACTAGAGAAAGAAACCTGGAGTCCTAGCTCCAGTTCTGGGCTCCTCACTACCAGAAAGACATGGACACACTGCAACAAGTTCAGCAAAGGGACACAAATATTATCAAGGGACTGCAGCCCCTAATCTACAAAGAGAGAGTGAGAGAGCAGGGAGGGTTCAGCAGGAAAGGGAAGTCCCGGGGGTGCCTTCACCGTCTGTATACACACCTGATGGAGGAGACTACAGAAGACAAAGAGATCCTCTTCTCAGTGGTGTCCAGTGACAGGACAAGAGACAGTGGTCACAAATGGAAACAAAGGAGAATGGTTAAACATAAGACAAAACTTGTTTTCTGAGGGTGAGCAAGAACTGGCACATGTTGCCCAGAAAGGCAGTAAGGTCTTCATCCTTGGAGATATTAAAAATCTTCGTGAGGTACTGGGCAACTGGCTCTAGCTGAACCTACTTGAGCGAAGAGTTGCTGTGATTCTGAGATTCTGTGTTTTCTTTTATTTTATTTTATTTAATAAAACACATTAAAAATTCTTCCAATAAGTTTTTTATTTTCTAGATAAGCATGTGCTAAATTGTATTTCAGGATGCTGTATCATGTGCCTGGAGAATGGATCCTTCTGTTTTGTAAAAATAAAGATCAGCTTCAACGGCAGAGGTAGTATATGAACTTTGATAAGTGAGATGCTTTATATTTTTTTTTCCGTGAAAAGATTTTAAAGACATGGATTTCCTTCAAGTAAAGAGAGAAAAATCCAGCAATGGAGAAGCTTAAAATTTTTCACAAGGAATCAGCTTTTTTAAGTTCATTACAGGGGTGGCATCAGTAGAAAGTGGAGGAAAGAAAACCCTTATAAAGTTGGCATTAATGGCTGTCACTGTCTTAACATTTTGGTAAAGAAACTATGACCTTTGCACAAAAAATGTGAATCTATGTATATGGTTAGTTTTTTTCAATGGAAATATGTAAGACTGTGACCTTTTTCTGTGTGCTTTTTTGGGTAAACTGTTTGGGGTTTTTTTCGTTTTTTTTTCTCATGGAGAATTTTGAGATTTCTTTTGAACTAAAATCTGCTCCCTCAATCTCACTATTAAAAGGACCTGTGGTAACTAATATATGACTAGGGCACTTCAAATTAATGTATGAAGGGCTTAGTAAATAAGATGCTATTTTATTGAGGAACTGTCTCTATTTTTCATATTAAAGTTCTTCAGGTACCTGTGTATGCTCAGAACTAACTCAGTGTTGTCATGACTCAGTGATTAATATGTATCTTTGGAATGCTAAGATCAATAAAATGCACACTTTTAGAGCACATTAGCAGATCAGAGCACTCCAATAATAATAAGGTGACCTTTACATGCTTTAAAATATGTATTTATGGCAATCAGCAGTTAAAGACCTGCTTGAGCTTGAGATAGCATTTAGAATAGTTTTCAAAAGCTACTAATGGCCTTAATTTTTGTAAATTTGTTTTATGTGTTTTGAACCATTTATCCTATGACTCTTTGTGAAATTCTGTGAAAATTCAGTGGCAATGTGCTTCCAATTTAAATAGATGTATATGAAAAATGTAGTTCTTATTTTAAATGTGCTACCTGATGATTTTGCAAGGACTGATTTCCATTTCTTCCATGTACTCTGAGGAACAATAAATGCCCTTCTCCCCAGAATTCCTAATTCTGTTAAGCAACATCATATCCTCTTCACTGACTTTTTAAAGCCATAAAACCCTCTTATTTACACTTTCATATAATGTAGAATGTATTCCACAAATCTGATAGTCTTTGTTGCCTTTCTCTGTCCTTTCCTAACTCCACTGTTAAGTTTTTAGAAGACGTTTGCCAAGAACTTCATGCAACATTTAAGATGTGGTCATACTGCAGTAACACAATGATGCTTTCAGTTTTGTTCTCTATGTATTTCTTTATCATTCCTACTCTTCTATTTACCAGTCACTGAGCATGAAGTTAATGGGTGTAGATTTCAGAAAACAATAATTTTAGTATTTCTTTCCTGCTTAGTAATAGCTAATTTAGAAGCCCACCATGGGCAAACTGGGTTATTTTACACTGGAAAGACCAGTTACTAAATCTGCTGATAAACTTTTTATAGGCTCTGTTTGATGATTAATTCATACAGCCCAGGTTTCAGACTAGACCTGTGCTTTAATTTCTCTCAATTTAAACTTTTTTACTTCTATTAAAATAATCTATGAAAGGATCTTCCTAGTTTGTCCATGGAAATCTAGTTTCTTTAAACTTCCCTGTATGATTCAGAATGTAACCCATGATAATTTCCTCTTTGCCAGAGGAAAGTCCAACCCAGATTCACCATTCCTAAGAGGAAGTGCTCTTACTATATCCTCTTAAATCGGTCCCATTTTGCATGAAATTAATTGCTAAAGGTTTTTTGGGTCCAAAGACAGAGACTTAGCAAGAACCAGGGTGGCTGTGAGTCATGATTATAGCACACAGAGAAAAACATAGCTCCTTATTACTGAAATACTTTCTGCCAGCACCAAGGTCAAAATATGAACCTTTTCTTGTGAAAGATGCATTTGGCTTCTCTTTTGTTATGAGAATTTATGCTCCAGTCACTGAGGAGACTTTACATACTGGAGACAGCTCCAGTACCTGATGACATTAATCCAGCTGTACTGTTTTATTCCCAGTAGTATGAGCAGTGGCTTGTCTGCTGAGATTCCAGACTGAGATGCAGTGAGGTGTTCTTTCTGCAGCTGCAGTCACCCAGTAAGGAGTAACAAAAGGATTTTCCAGTTATAAGAGTTTTTATATATTTCAATTTGCAGAATTAATTTAGATGAACGCAGTAGCCAGTTAATTGAGTTACTCTAGTTTGTTATTGAGATAATAAATTAAGTTTTATTAATAAGCTTTTTTTCAACATAAGATTAAAACATGTATAATGTGTCTATTATGCATCACATGAAGGCATCCTGACAGTAGGAGGAAACACTTCTCACTTTTCATCCTGTACTGCCAGGTAGCTTGTCAAAAATATTTGTTAATAAAAATTGCTATAAAGTTTTAATCTCCCTGCAGAAATAAAAGTAATGAAATACTTGAATGCACGTAAGAGTTGAAGTACAGATGAGAACATAGACCATCAAGGCTGGCATTCTGTCTCCAATAATGAGCAACACCAGATCCTTCAGAGCAGATGAATGGATATTTTGGAAATGCAAAGAAAAGTTTTTGCTGAGTAGATTTCTCCCTAACCTTACACACTTTTTATTGGCTTTGTCTCACAGTGGGATATTTATATATCCATCCATCTCTCAGTTTTTTTGGTTTTTTTTTTTTTGGTCAGTGTAACTGGATTTTCTTTCTACCTGTGGAAACACTCCAATCTTTGGGAATATTGATAACATCTTGGCAAGAAGTCAAATAGGTCAATTGTTTGTGTAGGACAGTTGAGTTCTGTGGGGAAAAGGAAAAGTATTCTGACTAATAGCATTTCCAGTTCAGCTGGGTCCACCCCTGTGAACTTCAGATTGTATGGAATATATTTTTTAAAAACTCTAGAGAAAACTGGCTTTGAAATTAGCATTTTGGTACAAATATGCTATTTTTTTTCAGGCAAGTGAATGATCTGGATATGTGCAGTTTTTTCCAGTCTAGCAAATTAAATGTTTTATTGTATTGTTGGTCTCTAATATAACTCCTCAGGTCCATTTTCTCATTGGATTAGGGTAAAATGATGTATTTTCTGTTGAAATCTTGCCTGACAGCTTCTGCTAGTGTTAACTGTTTTGAAGAAGTCTTTATATGAGGGATTTCTTGGAATTGTGTTATAGTGTCCCTCAAGTTATGGGTATCACCCAATTCAGTTTCACTCTTTGGAGTCTGAAAAATCATCAGCATCGTACTGGCTTCAAGCCGTTTAAATTATGGAAACTGTTTTTGCTCTCTTCTGTAGAAAAGTACTAAGAGGAATTTCTGGCAGATACATGTGTTTCAATTCATGATCATCCTAATACACGTCCTGCTTTGCGTAGTTTTATATGGGCGTGTGGCTTGAAATGTCCACTGCAAAGAGAGAGGGGACCAGTCAAAAACGGAATTTGTGCAGCTCTGCTTTGCAAATTGTTGACAGAATAGTTTGAAGGACAATCTTAGCTCTGCCTATGCAACCTCATCTGGTTTTCCAACGCACAGACAGAATACCTTAATAAAATGGTAAATTTCAAAGGGTTTTCCAGGGTAGAAATCCAGGAGCTTTTCCTGTCCTGGCTAATTTAGAAATTAATATTTTTGGTCCTATCACCTGCTAATGCAATTAAATAAGTACAACCTTTGTTCTTTAGTTTGATTCTACATTTCATCCCTTGTATGAGCTTTGATTACTTTTCAATAGATTTTATTTGCCAGAGTCCAGTGCTGTTATGGAATGAGAAAATAGTGAAAAGCATTTACAACATATGCATGGTACAACACAGATGAGCAGAGAAAAGGCCTGGGCTCCTGGGAAAAATATCCCCTGTGGATGATCTCTTTTGTAAAGGGAACTGTGTTGGTGACACCCAGAAAGAAGTGTGGCAGGAAGAGTAACTATTTGGAAATTGGTTTATATCAGATTTTTAAAAGTCTGTAGGGCTTCTGGGCATGATTCTATGAGTATTTTGGCAAATGAAGGACTCAGCAGGTGTAAATCAGCACACAGCTCACTCCAGCTGACAATGCAGTATAGCTACTCTAGCACTATACAGAGGAACTAATTTTCCTTCAACTAATGGTTGTGTTTCCAGGCATAAAAAACACACTTAGATAATCCAAAACTCTTAAAGTATCATTCCTTGAGACTAAGTCCTCAGATAACCCACCTTCTCAGACAACAATATTAGTGAAAGAGGCAGAAGGAGGGAGTTTCTACTTGAAGAGAATTCCAGTTTATGGTGAAATCAAAGCAGCCCTGCTGGATGAAAGTCAGCTTTCTGTTGCATTTACTCTTATACTGCCTGAACATTTCTGCTGAATCATAGAGGCTTCTACTCATACCCCAGGAGTCACTCATGCAATAATTCAGAAAAAATGCCTTTTCGCAAGAAAGGGAATGTTTGGAAATACTACACTGTCATAAAGCAGAGGCAGAATTTCCCCAGTGACTTCAAGCGCATACTTATTACTCTGTGTACAGTTTAAATCATTATATTGTTATTTTTTTTTTTTCTGAAGTCTGCTGACTATTTGATTTTTTTTGCTCATTTATCATTCTACCACTGCTTGGGTTGACAAAGTCCATTAATTCCTTCAAAACCATTTAAATTCATGATTTTACGACATGCTCTGCTTTATAGGACCTCTCTTTTTCTACTGCTTCCTAATAAAATCCTGCTAGAATCAGTCTGATGAAAAACTTCTTGGTATAATTTTCCAGTAGGTAGTTTCTGGTTTATTAAATTGAAACAAAAGTACAAGTCTCTGTGAAATGGTATCAAATACTAGCTTACACAACAAACTTAATAATCCCCAAAGCTGTATCTGTGAGGCCTAAATTGATGGATCTAATCAGTTACTTTGCTTGTATTTTTGTTAGATCTACCCAGCTTCTTACAAGCCATGTACTGACAAGTTTAGCAGTGTTTGGATGGAGGAAAGCTCAGCTGAGGGATCCAGAGAGCCTCTGTGTGGAACAGCTTGGAGAGAGCAATTTGCCAAGAGTTGTTGGGACAAAACCTCCTCCCAGAAACAAGCTTGGAACCTGCTGTCACTTCTTTGCCTTCCCTCTGCCATCATCCCTTAACCAAAGCATAGGGATGTAGCACTGAGGTGTGATAAAGCCATAACCACACCTCAATGAGCCCTCATTGATGACCACTTGTGAAATTTTTTCTCTGCAAGCAAACGATGTTCACCCAGAAATCATGTGTATATATCAGGTGTGACGCTCTGGCCGTTCAAGTACCACACCAACATGTTCTCCAGATAATCATTCCAGAAGGCAGTCAGAGACTCTTGCAGTGGTTTCCGTCAATTCTTGCCCCCTCTAAATTTATAAGACTCCTGTTGTTCATGTGGTTCAGGTTCAATGTGGCTGATCTCTGAAAAAGAACTTCTGTGGAAAGCATTCCTGAGGCAGATGCAGTAAAACTTTGTACTGCTTTCATAAAACCTGCAGGAACATGAGGACTGGTGGCACTGAGAGCCCCTCAGAAGTGGAGACTGAGAATTCATCTGTCAGCTTCAGCAAGAGCTCCATAAATTCATCTCACATCTCCAACCTGGGCAAGGCAACCGGGAGCCCTATCTGGTATCATTGCACAGCTCCTTTCAGTCGTGACTGAGAAGGGTGGGGAGACCCTGAAAACAGCAAATATTATTCCCATCTTAAAAACAGGTCATAAAGAAAATCCTGTGACCAATCCAAATTTGTCATCCTCCTTTTGATTCTTGGAAATATCATGGAGTATGTCCTCTTGGAGCGCATTCCTGAGTGCATGAGGGCAGTTTTTCTTGGGAACAGTCACCACAGATGTGCCAAGTGTAGACTTTGCCTGAGCAGCCCTTCTATGACAAAGTGACAAAGTGATGAAGGGGAAACAGTGAATGTTGTTCAGAATGAGCTTAGTAAGGTTTCCAACAGAGTCTCTCATGGTATTTTTTTCTTGAAACTAAGACTTCAAAGTCTGAACTGATGGAAAACTAGCTTGGTAAAAACCTGTTTGAGTGAAGTAGAATCTGTAGAAGTGAAGCACTACACGGGTGTGTCCTGGGACCTGTCCTGTTCAGCATCTTTATCAATAACCTGGAGCAGGGGGGAAGAGGAGCACTTGGAGAAATAGTCTGGTGGAACCCTCATGCCGTTCAGCATGGCCAAATGGAAAGCCCAGCAGCTGGGATTAAGCCTCCCACCCCCACCACAATGCTACACACCGTGGGTTGACTGTGCAAGGGCAGCTCTGCAGACAGTCTTGGAGGATGTGGCAGGGAGGAGCTGTACGAGTCCCCACGACCCCGACAGTATCAAGGATCAACAGCACCCTGGGCTACACGAATGGGAGCACAGGGACTACACCCAGAGAAGTGATCACCCCCTCTGCTCAGCACTCTGCAGACCACATCTTAATTGCTGAGACCAGTGTGGGGCCCTTCAATACCAGACAGGCAAAAACAAACCTGGGAGTTCAACAAAAGGCTCCCAAGATGGCTGGGGTCTGGAATATTTCCCTTTGAGGAGAGGCTGAGAGTTCAAGGTTTTCTCAGCCTGGGGAAGGGATGGGTTATGAGGAACCTAGTAGCTGTTATGTAGAACCTACAGAGAGGTTATTCTGAAGATGGAGAGATGTTCTTCACAGTTTTGCACGGTAGGAGAATGACAAACAGTGGGGTTAAAGTCAAAATCTTATTCATATGCAAAGAGAAAGGACACCTTATACATATAAAACTAAGAACTTATTGTTTTAATGAATTAAGTCTTGTGCTCTTCAACATCTTCATAAATGACTTGGATGCAGGACTGGAAGGGATACTAAGCAAATTTTGGAAAGACAAAACTGGGGAGAGTTGTTTACTCCCTCGAAGGCAGGGAGCTCCTGCAGAGGGACCTTGATTTTGAGCAGGAGGTTGGAGTAAAGGTCTCTTTCCAGCCCTTTCCAGCCAGAGCTGTCCTATGATACTGCCCCATCTACAGATGGGCAGCTCAAGGATTCCTTTAAGCACCAACATGATAGCCACAGGCGCTGCCAGGGCGGTGCTGCCCCTGGCCTGTGAGTGTCATGTGGAGCCCAGCTGTGTGGTTTGCAGCTGTGAGAAACAGTCTGAGAGGGTAACTCCATCACCAGAGCAGGAGGAACCATGGCATCTTTGCCCAGTACTTGGGAAGCAAAGCCTCTCAGGAGCACATATGGTCATGTGCCTTTGGTTTGTTCTTGTGTATTTGCTTAGCACAACATTTCTCTTTACTTATTTGACAACCTTTCACCTGCATTGTCTGCATTATTTGACAGACTATAATAAAGGGGATGTTTTATTGGCCTTTTGAGAGCACTTGAGGCCTGAAATGGAGGGCAGAAGGCTATTAAACTTAATTCATGTTTACTGTAACAACAACTGTTTCAGCTGGTTTTTTAACAATATTTCTCTAAGCCATCAGTGCCAGGGCACTCCTAAGAAAATGCCTTTGAAAATACTTTTATTCTGAGTGGACATTGACGGTTCTAGCACCATTCCTTGTCAGCTTTCTGTCAGTGCTCTGTAACAGTAAAAGGCTTATCCTGGAAAACATGGGTGGCCTCTTTGAAGATAATACCTCACTACAGACTCTGCATATTTTGACTTCATCCCAAGAGGAAGACTGGTTTCTTACATGTTTCAGTTAGAGGGTGCATAGAAACAGGCTATTCTATCCCTTTGGGCAGACGGAAGAAAAAAAGAAAAAAGCCCCAAATCCCTGAAGGTTTTGGGTTTTTTGCCATATTTATGACAAAAGGGGACAATCTGGCATTTGCAGGTGATTAGAAAGGTAAGTTAACTATAAGGCTGTAGGACAAAATGTAGGAGCTTGCTTGCAGTGGAAAAGAAATATGACTTTGTAAAGGGGGTAAAGATTTAAGTGTTTTAGGGGAGCCAAAACCAGACATTTAAATAACGAAAATGTTTGGGCACCAGGCAATCTTGCCAAGGTAGACACAGATGGCCTCATTCGTGGCCTTCCTTCCCTGCTATCGCTAGCCATGGGCCAGGCAGGGTGCATGGCAGTGTCCACCCTGGCAGGAGCACGTGGACTAGCAGGATAACCTTCCTCTTTTCATTCACTGGTAAGTGCAGAGCAACCCACAATGAGCCTGACATTTTGTATCTGGCATCAACCTCATTGATGAGAAGCTAGTAAAGCAAAGGTGGCTGGTGGTAATAATGGACCCAAGTGAACCCCATGGACAGGGGTTTGTGTGATTGCAGGTGACTCACAGGGCCAAGAGCTCCTGTGCCATGGCAGCACCCAGGACATCAGAAGTGATTATGCAGCGTGGTAGTGTCAGAGTATGAATGCTGTCATGAGGCTTGTGAATAAGTGCCAGCAGTGCCCAATTTCCCTGCAGGGAGAGCACCTGCCAGGCCACTCAGGTACTAAAACTTGTGGTCAAAAGCATGGAATATATGGAAGAAGATGCCCAGCTCTGGAAGGGGAAAACCTGATGAAACACATTATCCAGGAAACCTGATAAGCCAGAGGCAAAACTAGAAATTCTTTGGATATTTGACTTTGCAAGAGAAAACACCAATTTTATTTAGAAAGGAAAGGAAAAGGTATTTCCCTTGAAAATAATTTTGTTGAAAACACTTTTCAGTCAACCCATCATAACTGTGAGACCTCAGTTTTCTATTATGCTCTCTTTTTACAGAGAATGATGGGAAACAAGCTTCTCTTCTGCAAGAATATTTGAGCACTTGCAATACTGTCTCATTTCAAAACAGAGTAATTTCAGTTTTTCAGAAAAGGGAATAACAGTTCGGGAACACACAGCATCTCCTCTTTCTATCAGGTTTTCAGTCTGTTGGAGTTGCTCCTAGTCAGAGCCTGCCCCTAGGACAGTGTTAGCACAAGAAAATTCCCAGTGAAAGCCCAGACTGCAAGGCTGGCTGAATGAGTAGTGGGAAATCCCACCTTCTTCCTTCTCTGGACAGGGAAAACCTGTGTCTGGAAATACCTGGGAGTCCTGATGCCAGGTGGGCTGCTCTGGCCCTTGGGACCACTTGTCTCTGGAGTAACTGAAGAGCACCTGGCCTGAGCTTCTCAGCCTGGTTCTGGGATGGGCATGGTGCCTGCCAGCCTCAGAGGCCACGCAGCAAGCAGGAGAAGTGATAGGAAGCCCATAAGCAAGGGAGGGGATGATACCACACGCTGCCAGACCAGTACCTGCATCTTCACCTGCAGCTGACCAGTGCATATGGGATGATTGGCCAGGCTTGAACTGCTATTTCTGAACAGAGAAAAATTGTCAGAATGTTTTTGGCTTGCTTTTACCACCGACATTAGGAGGAGAGAAATGGAAAGTGTTTGTGATAGAGCTTTGTCAAAGCATTATTGAATGATTTCATGTTTTCAAGGAAATAATTCCCACAAGGATCTCCTTTTTATCCCATTAATCATTCACCAGCACTGAGGGTATATCTGTGTGACAAAATGCAGTACTGTGCAGAAGCTGGGATGGAAACCGGTACGGTGCCATCCAGGGAGCAGGCCCCCTGGCTGATTGTGGGAGCTTATATGTGAACATATGGGCAAGAGAGAATTCTTCAGGCACATGGTGCATTGGGAGCTCCTGACTCTGGCTGAGAACAGTTTCTAAGATATAAGCAGAGGAAAGGGAGAGTGAGGCTGAACAAGCACTTTAATCACAGGGTGTTACAGACTACCTACAGATATTTTCCCAATGAGGTGAAAGGAATTTCAGTGTCTCCCCAAGACAAGAGTGGAAAACCATGCCTGTGAATCTTTTAGCACATTTTCTCATGTTGAAGGAAGGAGGAACTGAGAATTGCTGGTTGTATCTTCTTCTTCAACACTTTCAGCTTGGCATCCTGCAGCTGGAAGAACTCCTTTCTCTGGCTTTTTTCCTCAGGAGTTTTAATCAGTGGACATAGATGCTGTGGCTTAAGCAGATATGACTGTACCTTTGATAAAGCAAGGTAGGTTTGTGCTGTCATTGTGGAGAGAAGAGACCTGGAAACTGTGAAGGACTGCTGCATCTGAGAGGACTTTAAAGACAATGAAGTTCAGCAAATTAGGCTAAATTGACACTGTAAACTTTGCGACAAAGCTGTGTAAAATTCTGACATTAGAAGATGGTTCCAAGAATGAAACTATGGCGTGTGTAACTGCAGAGTGTACTGCAGTGTCCTTCACAGGGATACCTGTGTCAGAAAATGCTGATAGTAAAATTGCCAGCACCTTCCAGAGAGACACTGCTGTTAATAACAGGTGCTGTTCCTAGCAAATTTCGTATCTTTATTTCCCATCAAACACAAACCAAAAAGCATGTAAACTATAGCTAGACAGAAGCAGTGACTTCTATTAGCAGAGCACTCATGTTAGCTAACTCCCACACCTGAAATTGTTCTGGAAGACCTCAATTTCTGACAATATTTGCCACTCTTCATGTACTTGGTGTATGGAATTGAAATAAAGGTAAAGCAAGTTTGTACATCACTAGCAGTAGTTGATGAAAATAAAGGTCAGCAAAAAATGAAGGCTGAAACTGCATATACTAAAATCAGCAAAACCCAACTCACTTCACCCAACTCACTTCTGAAGGCCCTCCCACAAGCATTTGCATCTGTCAGAGTAAGTACTTTTCTTATAGAAAATACTGTTTACAGAATAAGTAAGAACAAATAAATCTGGAAGCAAATAATTAAAGCTGTGATCTGTTTCTTTACTCATGTAATTTTAATTTCTCATTCTTATTTCTAAGGAGCAAGTGACCACTGTTTTAATCTCTTTAACTTTGTTCTTTTTACCCCAAAGTGGAAGTAGTTCTGCAGCTATATGCAGCTGTTATACATGTTGTCAAATGTGTGTTAACTGTCTTGAGGTAGATTTATATCAAAATACTGGAGAGCTCTATATTTTTTCACATAATGCAATTTATTGCAGGCAGGGAAAAAATGATGTAGAGGGAAGCCATGTTGGATTCCCAACAGGGTGTTGTAACTTTCCTACAAGTGTATATAATTTACTGGAAATTAGTATTTTTATATGCTGGAAAGCAGCCAGAACTAATATGCTTTGTTGAATAATATGCTCTGGTTCTGTACTTATAACCGATGATGAACTGATATCTGGTGAAAAAAATGGAGTATAGCCACTGGTGTGCCAAAAATACAAACCCCATGTTCACATGTGGGGAAGAGAGTGGGTGGGGACTCAGAGAAGAAATCTGAGGCTATGGAAATCTTTGGTCTGTGGGGAAACTAGCTAGTGGAAGAAGGGCTCTGGTAATAAGGCGTTGACAGCAAACTGACACAAATTCTTCTGCAATCTTCCCACAAGGTGAAGAGGATTTTTTTCTATCCAGAACACATACTCTTTAATGAACGTCCCTAATGGGAAGATGTGAAATAAGGAGGATGGAAAGCAGACTTAGTACCTTTCTCTGCATTTGGTTTCAGTCCTTCTCATATTTTTGTTTTTATTGGATTTGAATTTGCTGTCCTGCAAAGAGAATATGTACCTCCCCAGTGACAACTAATGGAGATTCTCCATTTAGCCCAGCTGGGAAGGTTCAGTGCTTCTGGAGCCAATGATTACAGGTTTGCTCTGCTGTGTGTAGCTTAGCACGTTATTGCTTTTTTCTTTGTCTGTGGAGAGCCTGGATCAGTACAGAACAGGAATTGTAGTATACTGCTAGCTAATAATTGATTTTTTCTGTTCATTTGAGGGGAAAAAATAAAGACACTATAAAGCTTCCTGATTTTACTTCTTCTGAAGCAAACCCTCCCACTATTTAATCTGACATGAAATTTTAAACTGATTATGAAGAGAGAAGAAAAAAAGGCATTCAAAAATAGCCAAAAGGAATAACAAAATACAAAAGGTAGGGTGGCTCGTGACAAAGAAAAAAAGAAAATATTAAAGTTTCGACTAATGGTGGTCAAGAAGACCTGAGCTGCAAAAACGGTAGCAAGGGTAGAAGGGTGTGTATTTGTTCAGTGTCCTGCTGTTACAGCCACAGAGTGCAGAAGCAGAAGGCTGTGATTCATTGGCCTCTCAGGAAACCTGAACCCACATCAGCTGCCTGCAGCAACGTGGGAAAGGACTGCTCAGCTCGTATAAGTGAGATACAGCATTGTGCTGGAAGCTGGGAACACAGGTTCGTATGTACTCTGCCAGCCTCAAAGAATCAAACCAAAGCATTTATTGTTTTTAATCCTTGTTAAAGGAACCGAATAAATTAAGGAAAAAGTGGAAAGTCAGCAGTATAATCAGTCCTATCTTGGACAACAAGGATTTGGGAATCTGTTGAGACATCACTAAAACCAGAGCTCTGAGTGTTTTAGAGACTTGTGATGGAGGCTGTTACTGGTTATCACTGAAAGACTGAACTGTTTAAATGTAATTTTAAATGTCATTGACATTCTGTCAAATTTTAATTCAGGAATAGTATAAGATGTGAGTTATTGAATTTCTATTATGAGGAAACAAAATATCATGGGCAGTGCATGACTTTTTTTAAATTAGAAAATATCAAGAAAAATTAGAGAAAAACTTGGATCAAACTGCATTTCACATTATTTTGATTTAAACATTTTGTAACACTTAATGCTGTATTGTAAAATGTTTTAGTTTTGGTAAAGTCTTATTTTTCACCAAAAAAATAAACCTTTAAAAATTGTTTGCAGGATGTTTATTTAATAAGGTTTAAATGAACAGAATAAGAGTTTATGCTTCTTTCTTTATGAGAGGAAAGTAGAATATTAAAAAGAAGGTGATCACTATTCCCTGTTTATCATATGCAACAAGAAAAAGTGTTTATACTAGACAATTGTAGGAATAATTAGTGTTTATAGTAACAATAATCCCTGGCTTAAATAAAATCAGAATTTTTTTTTAGTCTGTAAATCATTTTGCACAAGTCCACCTGAGTGGACTTGAATCAAGGAATAATTGATTGATTATTGCTCATTGCTAATTGGTTTTACAAGGTGAATCCAGATGTATTCTTTGGTTTCTGTTAGCACATGGCAAAATGTTGTTTCTGCATTTTTAACTCCTGTACGTGAAATGTTTTAGTTACTTATTGCCCGTTTGTCTCAATAAAACAATGAAGGCTGCTGATCAGGGTGGGTTGTGAAGAGTGTCTGCTGATAGAGAGTCATTTTTCATCCTGAACAGCCATTTGGGGGAGAAAAGAGAAAGGGAAAAAAACATTTTAACAGCTTGCAATGTAACTAGAATTCCCTGTTCCTTTGCTAGTTTATAGTGGGTAAATAGCTTCTGGAAACTCATTCCCTTTGGCCTCATTCCATTGCTTCTTGAGCTAATAAAAATGTTTGCAGAAACAGCAGGGGTTGTAATACCTGTTTTCCTAGTTCTTCACTTAATGCAGTCTCTTACTGTTCCTAATATTTGTAATTATAGCAGAATTGTTTATGATTTAATAGTTACAGATTTTTACTGTTGTTTTGATAACATAATAATACTTTCCAAGGTTTACAACTTGACTATCAACTTTTCTTTGTGTTGGAATCTTGGCCTCATAATTTTTAAATTGTGAATGAATGGTTGCTTTTAATTTTATACAGCTGATTAGAACTCTCTGATGAGGTGCTATTAGGACAATCTCCTTTATAGTTATATTTTTCTGTAAAGCTTTGGGAATGGAATGAACTTTACTCCAAGGGCTGATTTCTTAGTCTGGAGAGGTTGAGCAGGCTTGAAGCTGTCCTGTGGTGCACTCCCATCCAGAGGCACTCCTCTGGCAGCTCAGGTTTGGGCAGAGCATGATTTCCTGCAAGCACTGTCAGATACTTTGTGTGGAGAGAGCAGATGAAAAATAAACTTGAGCTAATGATACTTGGGTTAAATATATCCCAGTGGTAGTAGAAATCCCTTCTGTTCACTTGGATGCCTTCCTGCCAATGAACTCCAGATATCTTTTCAAACTTAAGACTGGATTTGAATATGCACACTTTTTAAAAGCTCTGCCCTCTCCCACCTTAGGAACCTTGTAAAAGTGGTCATGATTTGTCATGATTAGACTTTTAGTCTTGCCTGATCATTTTCTCACAATTGTTTCTCTCAGTGTCTTTTCGCTGAAAGATTTTATTTTTCCCAGTTAGAAGACTTCAAGTCTGTGATTTTCCTTTCCTACATTGTACAAGTAATTGTTTACTTTCAAAATGTCTTGGCTGATATTTGCCACTGTGGGATTTACCTTTTCCCCCCTGCCCCTTGTTACTTTTCAGGTTATTTTGCAATTAAAATATTACTTGTAGTTTCCCAGCTAAACTGTTCAGCCGTTCTTTTATACAGCTCTCACAGCAGTGGTCCTAAATTCCTGATTGACCCACCACTTCTTTTTCCTTATCTATTGTCATTTTTCAATTTGTTATCGAAGGCAGAGAAGCCTTTTAAAATAAATTTTCTGACATATGGTAGGCTGGTGTTTGGAGAGATTAAAAAGGTTCTTAAAATGTAGTTTGAGCTCTAGGACTGTGCTTGACAGTAGTTACGTTCTTCAGTAATATTTGCAGTTTTAGTTTGTATTTGACTGCCTTCATCACTGGATACTCCAAATGACCATATTGTACCACATTCTCACAAAAAAAAGCAAGAAAATTTAGGTTCGTGCCTGCCCACTGCAACAGGACAGGCAGTGGGAATGAGATCTATCCCATACTTAAGATTGTAAGTCATGGTCTATTGGATTGGACCTTGGTCCACCATCAGGAGCACTCTACCTCTGAGAGTGGCACTAGGAAACTCATTCTAGAGGCAACCTGAGAGTCTGGCCACCATGTGATCCATTCCACTTCTACACCACCAATATCCAATAAAAAAAAAAAGAAAAAGTAAAAAATAACATTTCACTTTTCATACTACTGTGAATGTAAAATTTTACATCATTGGAGTTATAAACAGCAAAAATCACCATTATTCCTGTAGCTCTACTCCAGAGCATGTCTTTTATGTGAAACTACAAAGTTAAACTGAGGAAAACACTGAAAGCAAAAGAAAATTATTTTGAATACTTAGCACTTTTCTACATAATCTTAAATAGCACTCAAAATTTCAAAACTTCCCTTTGTGACATCCTATCTAATCATGAGCATTGTTGAGCAGAAAATTGTTATTTTCAGATTTGGTGACAGTGCTCTCAGTGCCTGAACTTTACTTTCTTTAATATGTAGCAAAAAAAACATTTGGAGGGACTTTGAAAGTCTTGATGAATATGTTCTAATCTTTCCAGCATATATTATGTGCTTCAGAAAAGTTATTATTTGTCTGGTTTTTCTGATAGTAGTAGTACCCTTGTCCTGACCAGACTTTGCTGTGTTGGGTCATTTTGGCTTCACTCTGTGCCTGCTGCTCTCACTGAGATATGTGCACTAGCTTTTCAGTGTCACAGAATTTCACTGCACACCTGCATGTAGCACTGAAGAACTTTAAACCACTCTCTTTCAGATGATCTCTGTACAAATAACCAGTGAGAAACCTGAGAAGCAATGGGAACTTGCTTCATAATGTTGCCTGATATCAAAAGACAAAAACCCTTGTAACAGTATTTAAATGGTAAGATAAAACAGCAGTTATTTATTGGAAGCTTCCCAGTACATCCATAGTCATGGGCTATGGGCACATACAGCGTCGGATTTCTACAATTTTTATAAGTTTAACAAATTACCATATCTAGCAAACATTGTCCACTTAGAAGAGCAGTTGATTATGTAATTTTTCCCTGGGTACTGCCCCATCGGAGTTGGTCCAGGGCTTCTTTGCCCCACTCCTCATTATGTCTTCTCAGATTCTGATTAGAAAACAAAATGTTCTTCTTGTTGGTCCTCTACCTCAAAATAAGACTAAAAAGTATTTCAGGAACGTGTTATAAGGTTAGCTTATTACTCTAAAATCTAAGAGAAAGGGTAGGAAAAATACCAGGAGCTGTATAAGCACATATTAATGGTCTACAAAGCTACAAATATATGAACAATACATTAAAGCAAAAATCTTTAGGCATCAATAAAAGGTGGGTGATACAGGCAGGACTAGGAACATTACTGGACACCAATCAGCTGGATGTGCTGTGGTTAAAACCCCTTATTTTAAGCATGTTCCAAATTGGCATTTTGTATGTACGACTTGATCAAAATGTTTGTCTTTCTCAACCATTTCAGAGTTTCAGGCCTCCTGCAGATTTCCTTGTTTGCTGACAAAAGAGTAGAAGCTCGCTGATGTTGTCTCAATTTGTGAATTTCAAAAAGCTGGTTTCAAAAAACAGGCATTTCAAATCCCCATGCCAAAACTTCTACCCCTTCCAATGATAATATGTGTAAATTGAAGCAAGATATCATACTTATACCAGCCCAGAAAAATATTTGATATTTTCTGTTGCCCAGCTGTCTTTGGAAGAAGCAGTATTTGACTAATATTGACCTTATCTTAGGAGAGCCTATTTTTCAAATATATTATCTGATGAATTTCAAAGGCTGCCTCATAAACTATGTGATCATTTTCCTTGATTGTATCCCAGACTGGTGAAATCTGTGTTTAATAAAAAAGTGATGTATGAAGAACCAAAAGAATGCTCACTCAAGAAGCATAAATCCTTTGCCCAAGCTTCTAGACAGAGGAAGAACAAATAGCTATGATCACCACCTAAATGAAATTAAGAACTTTGCTGGTGGAAGAGAAGAGAAAGACAAGACAATCACAGCTCCATTTTGAATCAAGTATTTGTTTTATTAGCTCTAGTCTTCTGATGTTTTCATTTTTCCATTAAAAACTTAAATTTTATGGAGAAAAAGTAGTTTTCTAATTAGTTCTAAACCCAAAATGAATATCTTTATGTAACCAATTAAAGTGGTGTTGAAATCACTGTTTCTCCATCCTTAAGTATCTACCACTACATAAATAAAATATTGTGGTGGAAGAGATTATAAGCAAGATTGATTGTTAATTTAGAAATATGCTGAAATGTTTAACAACTTGTAAATGTAGTTTTGGGTTCCATTATTGCCTGTAACAAATGCTATTAATTAAAATAGATGTTTCTCAAAGGTAACTTTGACCCACATATTTTGAGCCACAACTTCGGTAGCCATGCCATTCATCCCACTGTTTGCAAGTGGAAATTTGATTTTCTTTTCTCTCCTGATCTCTGATCAGGGTATTATACTGGGTATCATCTGACCTTTTACAGAGAAATGGAATTTTTTAACGGGAAGACTGAGATCTAGAAAAGGCAAAACATTTCCATGAAATTATTTCTTTTAGAAATTCTAATGGGAACAGTTGTACTTCACACCTTGTGTGCTAGGCAAATTTCCAGTTCTGACTAGGCTCGTGCAACTCGTGTGTGTGTGCCTCTGCAGTTACACAGGTAAGAGGACAACCTCTGAATCACTTTGTTTCTGAGATCTGGGACAACCATTGTGCAAAATAATCCCACGTAGGGGAGCCCAGACCATCTGGTTTCCCCATCTGTTCAGCTCCCACAGCCCGAGACACAGTGCCCAAAGAATCAGCCCCGAAAAGTTTAAGTTTGAAGGCATGTTTTCAGGGTTCAGCTTCTGGGTCTGTGACATCTACATCTCACTTGCCTCAAGCATGGTCTAGGAAACTTGTGCTTGAACCAGAGGAAGCAAATGGGTCTTGAAGCCCAGAGTATTCATTTCTGGAGTATTCAGCATGTTCATACTGCCAGCACATCATTTTCTATCATGAAAAAGAAGACTCAGATTAATAGGTTTTGTTAATACCATTCCTGCGGCTCACAAGTGAAAAACAAGGACTTAGGTAAGAATCATGTTTGCATCCAAGACACAAGAAGAACCCTGTCAGATACAACACAGCAGCTCTGTGTCCTTGGGGCAGTAGCTTGAGAACAGAAGGATTTCCCTTGAGCACCTGAAATAGCTTCATTCACCTGAATTGTGTCTCTGGTGAGGAGTGCACAGCCTGGGGAGCAGATCGTCTCAAGGTGAACGGTGATGGCTCAGCATCACTGCAGACACCTGGTCAGCCAACAGCAGTGCTGGCATCAAACCAGGCACGAGTGATAGACCGCCTCAGCTCTGTCCCCTAACTCAGAGAGAAACACCTGCTTTGATAGTCAAAAATTTAGGTGATTTAGCCTCATTAGCAGCCCAGGATTTGAAACTCATTCCACAGATACACTCACTGATTCAGTGTTTCCTCACGGAAATATTGCAGGCTTTTGGTTCCTTGAGAATCCTTCAGTTTTATCTTTCCCCTCCTGAACCATTTCAGCGGGAAAGCCAAATGACTATGTCCAAGTGAGCCATGCGCTTGGTGAAATTGTGTTACCCGTGTCCCTTTCTTGCTTTCCCAACTGTTCCTGTCCTCCTTGAGGCCCCTCCCAATGGGAATACACCACACAGTCTTCAGGAGACTTACTTGAAAATAGAGGGATGAAATCCTACCCTTCCTGTTTGCTGTACAAGTCCTTACCCTATACTGGAATACACATGGGTGCACCAAAATATGCCTTTATTGAGTAAACATACTTAAATATCTGTCTGAATCCTTCTTGTTCTCCTCCCTGGAAGGGCCTAAATTTACATTTTTATGGAGAGCTGATGTTGAGCAATAGTGGCAGCTTCCTGCTGTAATTATAAAAGAATATAATGACAAAGAAATGAGGAACAAGGAAAGTATCCCAAGGGCCACACGGCAGTAATATGCTCTATGAATTGGTTTTCAAATTATTTGTAAGGAGGAGGAAGGATAATTAAACTTGTGTATCTTTATTTCTCTACAACATAATCCCAAGGGCTAGTTTAGGTTAAAGCATGCCCTACTCACAGTGTCATGCAACAGGATTTTGCTTCATACTGGATTAGATCTCACAGAATCAGAATATGCTGAGCTGGAAGGGATCCACCCGGATCATCAAGTCCAGCTCCTGGCCCTGCACAGCACCATTGCCAAGAGTCACACCAAGTGCCCAAGAGTGTTTGTCCTAACACTTCTTGAACACTGTCAGGCTTGGTGCTGTCACCACTTCCCTGGGGAGCTGTTCCAGTGCCCAGCCACCCTGTGGGGGAAGAACCTTTTTGTAACATCCAACCTTAACCTCTCCTGACACAACATCAGACCATTCTCTCAGGTCCTGTCACTGGTCACCACAGAGAAGAAGAGATCAGTGCCTGCCTCTCCTCTTCCCCTTGTGAGGAAGTTTTAGACTGCAGTGAGGTCTCCCCTCAGTCTCCTCTAGGCTGAACAGACCAAGGTACCTTAGCTGTTCTTCATATGGCATCTTAGCCCTCCTTTGGAAGCTCTCTAATAGCTTTAAGTATTTTTTATATCGTGACACCCAAAACTGTCCCCAGAACCTGAGGCAAGGCCGCCGCAGAGCAGAGCGGGACAATCCCTTCCCTTGCCTGGCTGGCGATGCTGTGCCTGATGCCCCCCAGGACACGCTTGGCCCTCCTGGCTGCCAGGGCACCGCTGGCTCATGTTCAGCTTGCCATGGACCGCGACCCCCAGGTTCCTTTCCATGGCACTGCTTTCCAGCATCTCCTTCCCCAGTCTGTACATCCAGGATTGCCCCATCCCAGTTGCAGAATCCAGCACTTTCCCTTGTTGAACTTCATGTGGTTGGTGATTGCCCAGTCCTCTAATTTGTTGAGGTCTCTCTGCCTTTGAGGGGGTCAACAGCCCCTCCCAGTTTTGTATCATCTGAGAACCTGTTTAGTATGCCTTCCAGTCCTGCATTCAAGTAATTTATGAAGATGTTGAAGAGCACAGGGCCTAAGATGGAGCCCTGTGGACCTATCAGGTGACAGGTCACCAGCCTGATTTTACCCCATTCACTAAACTCTTTGTGCCTGAACCGTGAGCCAGTTGCTCACCCATCACATGATGTGTTTATCCAGCTGTGAGCTGGACATTTTGTGCAGAAGGACACTAGTATCAAAAGCTTTGTTGAAATCCAAAAAGGTTACATCAACTGGCTTCCCTTGATCTGCTAGGTGGGTTGCCTTGTCATAAAATAAAATCAGGTTTGAAAAGCAGGACTTTCCTCTCATGAAGCCATGTTGGCTTCAGGCCATCAGGCTCCATAGATTTGTAAGGATCCAGCTGGTTGACTGGGAACTGATCATTCCTGCAGTCATGGTTCTCCAGCTCAGGGCACTGAGACCCCCTTGGTCCACCTGGTGTTGATGACAGAAGCAAAGAATACATTAAACCTCTTCATTGTCCATGTCCCTGATTGTGAGGAGACCACCTGCGTACTGTAATGAGCTGATGTTAGTTTTACACTGCCTGTTGCCGTTAATAAAGTT
>VWZT01004349.1:315288-349895 GCA_013397055.1 Pachycephala philippinensis | reverse complement strand
TTTGTATCGCCCCCCACAGTTTTGGCCAGCTTCAGCTCCAGATTTGGCTGCCTGAATTTCCTCTCTACAGTATCTTTGTATCTTTGCCATGCCACCTGGCCCTGCTTCCACTGGGTATACACCTTCCTTTTTGCCTTATGTCCAAGAGAAGACTCCTGTTCAACCAAGACGGCCTTCTGCCTCTCCTGCTTGACTTCTGACTTTTGGGAATTGTCTGCTCCTGTGCCCTTAGGAAATGATGTTTAAAAAGTGACCAGCACTGACGGACACCAGCACTGATGGACCTCAGCACCTGCAAAAACATTTTCCCAGGGGACCTTACTTCCTAATTGCCTGAGAAGCCTGAAGCCTGCTCTTATATCCGGAGCTGAGGTTTTACTGGCACTTTTTCTCCTGTTAACAGAGATTTCAAACTTGATTTCTTCATGGTCACTCTGGCCAAGACAGCTGCCAATCTCCACTTCGCTCACAAGATCCACTCTGTTGACAAGCAGGAGATCAAGGAGGGCATCTTTCTCAATCACCTTCCTTAGGACCTGTTCCATAAAGTTGTCATCCAGGTTTTTGAGGAATCTCAGAAGAGAATGAGGCAAAGAAGTCACCTAAAGTGGATGACAACCATGCCAGATTCACAGTGAAGAAATACCTGCTCTTCACTGTTGACCGTACAAGGGCCTCAAAGTTTTGGAGGCAGATGGGTAAGAAAAAAGACAGAATAGTAGGGTGCAGGGCAAATAATAAATATGTACTTTTCTGGTTGTGCTACAGTAATGTAATTGCCACTAGGTTAAACCACATTTCAAGTGTCATATCTGTCTTTTTGCAATGTGTAGGATGCTGAGAAATGCAATTTAACTTTAATAAATTCATAACTTTATTGTCATCTGCAGCAAATCTTAACTGTCTCTTCAAGGTTCCTCTTCAGTTCCCTACAAATGATTATTTGACTGCCTGTCTTCTAACCTCGATCCATACTGCATTTTAAAACAATAAAAATCATTCAGATTGCTGAGTCTATGATAAGAGAAACATTTCTATAAAGTTCTCAAAGTACAGATTGCCTGTCCTTACGAATTCTCTTGCTCTCATGGTTTAACCCCAGACAGCAGCTCAGCCCTACGCAGATGCTTGCTCACCCTCACCCCGTGCTGGGATGGAGGAGAGAACTGGAAGACTAAAAGTAAGAAAACTCGTGGGTTGAGATAAAGACAGTTTAATAGGGAAACCAAAAGCTGCACATGCAAGCAAAACAAAACAAGGGAATTATTCATTCAGCACTTCACATGGGCAGGCAATTGTTAAGCCATCCCCAGGTAAGCACAGCTCCATCCCGTGTAATAGTGATTCCTAACATCCCGCTGCCACCTTCTTCCCCAAAGCTTTATTTACTGGGCCCAATGCCATATGGTCTGGAATATCCCCTGGTTCAGTTGAGGTCAGCTGTCCCAGCTGTGTGCCTTCCCTTCCCAACTTCTCGTGCACCCCCAGCCCACTTGCTGGTGGGGTGGGGTGAGGAGCAGAAACAGCCTTGGCTCAGTACAGGTGCTGCTCAGCAATAATGAAAATATCTCACTGTTACTAGCACAAATCCAAAAGACAGCCCCATACCAGCTACTGGGAAGAAAATTAACCTTATCCCAGTTAATACCAGCATATGTCCTTATTTATAAACATGATTCATCACTATACTGTAGGGCCAAACTACATGGATTTAAACAGCACTCCACCGATGTGTAGAAGAAAGTGACATAAGACTATATAGCTGTGGTTACAGTTGATAAAGCTAATCCTCCCTGGAGATTTTTATTCTAGGGAAACAATTATGTACACTAAATAAGCCCACACTTCCATAAGGCCTTTAGAGAAAACTTGCTGTTCATTTCGAGGACAGGCTCTGTGAAGGCCATTGCCATCAAATTTAGCTTGTCACTGTGTTGATTAAGGTGAGTTTATTTTTGCCCTTGATGTTGGTCCATTTTTTTTTTTTATATTATAAAATTCTTCAGCATAACACATATTATTTGTAGAAGAAACTGATTTTTTTTCTTTCATAATTTTCACCCAGTTTATAAAAAGTATTTAACTGGTTCTTTTCTTATGCTTGAAAATATAGTGAACTTAACCAGAAATAACTGCATGTTTAAATGTCTATCTTAGCTGAGAATGGAAACTGGGTAGCTGACGACTGCTAACCTGAGTATGATAGGTTAGTCTACTCTGCAATTTCCTTTGTGGAGTTACTTTCTCACATAATCATTGCAGATAATATCAAATGCTAATTAGCATTTGATCAGACTTGGGGTTAATTTTTTCATCTTGCATGTATTGAAAGAGCTCAGCTGACTATAACAGTACATTAATTTATATCAGTTGATTATCTGGCAGTTTTTCTTCTCTGTATTTGCTATTACTGCCAATAATGTATTTTGGAGTCATAAAAGGAGAGGGAGGAACTGAGACTAAAGCAATCAGTAAAGAGGAAAAAAGACCTCAAAATCATGATGGCAACCAGTCCTCTCAACCTCAGTCAAAGATCTGGCAGTTGCAGGAACCTGATTAGCAGTGCTACAAGACAAATGCAGCTGTCCATTCCTGGTCTGCAGGTGTTGCAGTAGGTATTCCATTGTCAGACAGCCAGTGTTTTCAATCAAAGTAATTATTTCCTGTAGGAAAAATAAAGTGTTAGCCATGTTTTTCTAACAGCAATTACCCACCTGTAACAAGATGGGCACTTGGAGAGTACCATTAAATCATTGAGCTTCTGACTCTGTGGTCATTAGATTTTCCTTTTTCATTTCCACTTGATGTCAGGTGTCTTCCTCACTATCTGGTTAATTCTGGCTCCCGATGCTGTGTGCGTTTGAGAGTCCTGGAGGCAGTGCCTGGGCATTGAAAGGCTGTTTAGTGCAGAACTGAGGGAACTGGCTCTGTTGCTCTGGTGTTGGTGAGCACTGAAATGACAGTGCCCAATCTGCCGTAGCCCAGAGGACTGAGCATCACTGCAGTAGGAAAGAAAAAGTTTGCACAGAAACCAAACTGATCTAAAACTGCATGAATGAGGTTTAGTCATACATCAAATGTGTTCTACCTGAAAACTTCAGAAACAACAGCTTGCAAATCTAGAAGGCAACAGCATGTAGCAAATATGCCACTTATGTTTATTTCCAAGTTAAGGACTGTATGAATAATTTATTTAATGTCAACCTTGCAGGTGGCCAATCTCTAGCCATTTAGTGCAGAAGGGCTTACTGGACCCTTATTTTTCTACCCAGTCTTGCAGATCTCAGTCAAATCAACTAGAGGTGGGAGCAGCCACTGTCCCTAGAGAATCACATGCCTCTAATATTTGTCACAGCTGTAAAAAATCCACACACTGCATCAAACTGCATGCAAACAGGGTACTTAAAATCTTCCCAAAACACAATGGGAATGGGTCCTCAGGGACCCCCCATACACAGTTTGAAGCCCAGAGGAGGCTGGCAAAAGAGATGGGAGCAGGGGATTGCATGGAATTGTGCCCGAGTTCCCAGCCTCTGTGAGGATGACTAAGACACAGAAATTATGCCAGAAGTAAATTATTTCAACATGACAACATGTGCCAGATTTAGATTGGATATTAGGAAGGAATTCTTGACTGTGAGGGTGGTGAAGCACTGGAACAGATTTCTCAGAGAAGTTGTGGATGCCCCACCCCTGAAAGTGTTCAAGCCCAGGCTGGATCGGGCTTTGAGTAAAATTTAGTGGAAGGTGTCCCTGCCCATGGCAGGGGGTTTGGAACTGGATGAAGTCTAAGGTCCCTTCCAACCCACACCATTCTATGATTTTATCATTCTATGATCCACCTGTGCTTCTTGGCTGCCTGCCTTGCAGGTGTGTGCCAAGGGTCAAAGGCTCATGGTGTTCAGACCCTGAAACCATGGCAGTGCTCAGTGGCGGGTGGGATACTTTGCAGGGATATACATTAATTTCTTTTTACATTGTGGAATTCCAGTCATACTTTTTTCTAAGCCAAATTCTGGTCCCATTATGTTTGCCACTGTATTTCTTGTGTTAGGTAAGTTTGCACAACAATTACAGAAATGTTAATTAAGAAGTAATACAGATTTTCATTTTGTGTGTTAGGGCTATGAAATATTTTTTCGGTGTTCCTTCAGTTCTTAAATTTGATTGCTGCAGGAGGCAGCTGTGCATATATGTAACAAATGGAAAACTCTTTGACAAATTAATTGACTGGGAAGCCAGGTTCAGTGTATGCATACACTTTGTAATGAGTTATAATAAAAAAAATAATTAACTGAGGAAAGTAACTATGATTTGATCATCTAAGTTTAGACAGGCAATCTGACCTAGGGGTGAACAGAAGAGTAATTATTTGAGAACTGTGATGTCACCTATCCACAACCCTCACATGTTCTGTTAAATTAATCTTTGCCATCACAGACAGGCTGTGGTCTGGTCTCTTCAAGCTCAAATGATCATGTCTAAACTCCTTACTAGGAATAACACTGTGGGCTGGCCCAATGGAGTTAGATGGTCCAGCTAATCTAAGGCACAAAGGTTCAACCAAACAGTTTGACTTCTTCAGAACTATTTTAAAACACTTATTTCCCTCCTGCCATGCCTCTCCTGTTAGCATATTTGGCGTAAATGCACTGAACAGAGAGATTTGTTCTGGATCCATGATGTCTCTGGCTTGTGCTATACTGCAGCATGGAGATGCCCTGCATGGTGGCTGCTTCAGGATCTCTGCAGGTGCATCAGTGACTTGCCCAAGATTACTCCTCTAGCTTGCAAACAGAGCTCATATTCTCATTGATTGCTTATTCTTATATATGAAACTGTGAATTATTTATGCGTTTTTCATATGATAAAAATGTTTGTTTTCAGAATATGAATGTGACTGGTTGTCACATTGTATTTGCACTATCCAGAAAGCTGCCGAACATTTTGGATGAGCAGGAAGGTCAGATGAGAACCTCTAACCCTGGCTTCCTAAGAGTAAAGTTCAATGATGGACATGAGATTTATTACCTCAGTTTATAATGTTTAACATTTTAATATAAAAAGTTGTGACTTTGGATGGGGAATTTATATTTGAAAATAAAGACGTATTTACTCCAATATACATAATGAAAATATACCTCTTTCAGCTGGTAGCTCTGGACTGATGAGTACCAATGGGTTTATTGTTCTGCACTGAAATACATCCCATCTCAAAACATGGCAATGCTTTGCTTACTTGCTACTTTCCTGCTTACACTTCTCTTTTATTTTACTTAAAGATACATGACTTTGCTCTCAGAAAGTGATAGAAAATAAAACTGGTGACTTCACCTGATGCAGTCATTTCCCTGCATGGAGAATAAGAGAGAGAAAAAAGCCAGACTGTGTTTGTATGTTGAGCAGAGAGTAGTAGCAAGTATAGCCTTTTTGATAAAACCAAGAAAATCCACAGGTTGTTACTTAGTTCCTAAACAATTAGGTCTTCTGAGAAGACACTTCCAGCATTTTCTGGGTAAACAACAAGCACTGAGGTATAATGAGAAATTAGAAGGTTGAAATTCATATCCAGTGACTTGGTAGAGCTTTTGTGCTTGCATAGAATAGTTATCTAGGAGTATCTACTGTAGATGTTCAGTTCTTTAGAGCAGTTTTTAATGCCAATTCTTAAGCATGTCCAAAACAGAGAAAAAAACTGATTTGAAAATCAGGAGATAACATTTCTACTTTCCTTTAATATGAGCAGAGGGATTGTAGGAGTTGTGTTGCCACTATCCACTGAGGCAAGAGAGCCACAGTTCTGGCCTGTGTATCAGGGCAATATCCCAAAAATGGCATCTTTAGCAAGAATTCTGTGGATTCAGTGTATGGCATCTTGTTCTGTAATAAGCTACTTTCTAGGAAACTGGAAAACTGCATGAATACCAACATGTAGAAAGCTGTCAAACTGACCATCCAAATTCAAAGAAAACAGATGCTCTTAGTGTCTCAGAGAGGTATTTCTCACTCCTTTCTCACTATTTCTCACCAGTTTCAGGGCTGCATTACATGTGCATAAAGCTTAAATATTCTGTGATTAGTGCATGCTTGTCTGAAACACTAGCAGTGAGCCTAGAGAAAAATGCCATCTTGAATCAGATTATGGGGTGCCATCCTACAAGGACAGCACATTCCAGGGTGACACAGAACAGCTCAACACACTCCTGTACTAAATAAGGAAACAGAGATAACACATAATTTCATACAGTGCCATTGGTAAGAAAGAGACTGGGGAAGAAAAAAAAATTACTTTTTCAAGAAATAAGGTCTTTGATTCTCTTTCTCTTTTAATCTTTTTATTTTAAGGTGCATACCCCATTCAGTGATTTTTTTTTTTTCCAGGAGAAAGACTGGTGGACAGGATCAGAGTAAACTGAAGGCAGAAAGATTATCTTCTCATCTTACCATGTCAAGAGTCCAAATATGAGTAAACCAGAAGTCCCAGTCTGGGCAGTCTGCTTGGGCTGGCTGCTGATGCAAGTAATGAAATGGGACTCCTGAGTATAGAAACACCTCTGCTTGAGGTGGGTTCCTATGACCTTGTTATTACCATGTCAGGGATCTTCTTGCTTATACACATCACTGTTTTTTGCAATACCTGGTCACTTGCTCAGTTGCTACAGCCTTCTCTCTAGAGAAGACAAATAGTTTAATTCTTGGGAGGCCTTGTGTCTGGTGTCATACTATTTTGGTGGAAATGTAAAGAGAATGAAAATATATAGCAAAATGTCATAGAGTAATAGAATCAGAAATAACAAGGGACAGAAGGTTCAGAGTTAAGGGTAGAAGAGATGGACACAGATCAGGAAAATGGAATAAAATCAAGTTTAAGAGCTGAAATAATGGAAGGGAAGACATAGTAGCTATTTGGGTGAGGAGCCTTTTCTGAAAGAGAAACTCTTCACTGCCATAGGGTTTCAGTGCTGTTTCTGACCTGCGGAGTTATTTTCCAGGCTCCTACTTGTATTCAAGTGGGTAATTTCCATGTTTTAGGAATCCATGCTTCAGCCAGCTGCTTTCAGGTATATTGTTCATCACGTCTTCATCACCTGAGCAGAAAGGTTCCTGCTGAAGCAGTATATCTTCTGGAAATTAAATAAAAAGTCCAAGTTTAGCCATGTCCTTGAGGGAAGAAAATGGAAATTTTCAGATATAATAGTGAGATGTTTTTGGGAAAATACTCAAAGGAGAATATGATTTTTGATCAGCTCATGAAATAACTTCTATTAAGTAGCCTCTTCTAAAACAGAGCTGCTTACAAAACATCCCCCCCATGTTTTTGTTAATTTTAACTTCCAGTGTATTTGTATGTGTTTGGTTTAAAAAAATGTTTAACGTGCCTTGGGTGAAACTTCAGTTCACATGTGACATCTGGAACAGTGAAAAAATGTCAGAAATGCCATCAAGACATTACCGTTTTGAGGTATTTATTTATATTTCTATCTTTTTCTGCTCCTTGGGAGTCATCCTCAGTAGCTCACAGCACACAGCAGAATCTTTCTTTGCTGACTAGTTGTGAAAGGAAGGGAGTTTTCATTAGCAGTAAAATAATGAGATACCTTTGGAAAATAAGACGTTTGAATTGTTCCATCTGCCCATAAAATATAAGAATTCATAAAGCATTTCAGTAAAACAATAGAAAGTTGTTTTAGTGCTATTTTTAATTCCTTCTCCTGTGCTGATTTACTCCTGTGAACAAAGCAACCAGAAAGCTTAATAAGTTTGGGCCATCAATAATCTGTATGCCAGCAAAACCCAGATGCTCATTGAAAGACTTTGCAGAAGATGATAAAATCCATAATTTCCTTTATATTCATTACAGTTTTGTTTATCGAGCAGAAATGTGTCACTTAATTATTCATTCTTCTGCAGAATCTAAGGAAGATCCTTTGCCCTGCTTTAAGTAGTAGGTTCAGAGCTCACTTAAAGTGTCTGTACCTAGGCAACCCCCCACCAATAGTTACCTAGAGTAAGAGGAAGATTATTAAGATTCTTATGAGGAAAAGTTTTTCTACTTTTAATTAAGAATTCTTAATTCAATTGTTTCTTGTATATATTGCTTAATGTCAATGAACAGCAGTTTCATTAGTACTAGGTCAGTGAGTTTTTCCTGCCAACCTATACTGTTGTCTTTAACAAAAATACCTTCAAATACACAGTCTAAAACAACACGTCTAATCCCTGACACAACACTGATGAACTTGATTACTCTATGTTTAATTGAGATTGGAAATGTTATTAAAAAGCAATGGAAAATATTCTCTTCATCTGAAAACTAATATAAACCAGCATAATTTTAACTATCACACATAGTTGATTTATTGTTGATGTCATAGAAAAGTGTATATTTGTACTTACCCACAGATATATGTGTGCATCACTCTGATCCAGGATGTGAACTGATGCAGAAATTCAGTAAGATATGTGGAGCTTAGCAGAAGGAAAGGAACTCATCAGAGCCTGCATGTGATCAGTTACCATAATGTAAATTTTATTTTAGCTGTATGCATACATTAGATGTCATCAAACGTACATATAAGTATGCCCAACTTGGAAGCCTGATACAGTGTAGAATATAAAAACATAACACAGACTCAATTGCAGCATCCTATTTCTGGCAGTAGCAGCCTGATCCTAAAAAACCCTTAGGCCTCAATGTGACAGAAGCTGGCAGTTTATATTTTAAGCATAGATCTAAAATACTGTATATTTTTGCATTATGACAATTTACACTAGAAAGTGAGAGATGGAATCAGTGGATGTCTGTGTTAAAGGATTATTCAGGTGGAAAACATGATCTCCTGGGGGACTCAGCAAGGCGGACAGAGATTTAAACTGGTCACAATGAATTAAGATGGTAAAAATAGAACTGCAGTAGAGCTGCAAAATTTGGATCTGGTCTTAGACTTCAAACATCGCAAAATTCTGAGTAAGTCTGTTCTGCACACCTAAAGTGGCAGCAAAAGCAGACCCAGCTGCCACCATGCAAATGGCACAGTGTGGGAGCCTGGAACATTCCAGGAGTTGCAGAGCACTCATATAACAGAGTTTATGAATTGTCCCCATCATGTTTGGACGACAGCATCCATAAGATGGCTAAAATTCCTCCTCAGTGTGTGACAAGCGTAGATTTAGTTAGATGGCTGAGGATGCACTCTATATGAGATCAGGGTGAGGACAGAAATCTCCTTCAGCTGATGCAGAAATATGTCTGTAAACAGATACAGACATATATGTGGACATTGACATTTATTATTCTTGAAGTTTTCCACATGGATTCTGTTGCACACCTATTGCTTGAACCTAATTTTAGAAATTACCATGATTACATGTCTTTGCATTAGCAGTGTGGAAATTATCCTGCTTACTTATTTCAAAACACAGGACTCCATGTGGTGTAATATATGCTCTGAGCACATTCCAATGAATTGTTGGGTCCTAATGGGAGCTACCTGAGAAATTTTCATCTTCAGGCACTAACTGTAATGGCTTGGCAGCTTAAGCTTTGAAGATATCTATAGTTAATGCCATATCCAACTGCTGGTTTTATTCTTCCAAGACAAGCATAATGAGTCCCATGTAGTGTATGAAGGTCTTCTCCACCTTGGCATGAGCACCATCTGCTACAGCTGTACTCAGTTTATAAGTAGCTCTGTAGGTTGCTTAAATGGATTTTTATATACTTCAATGTCACAGTTTAAAGGTAAAACCTCCAGTTATTTAGCTCTGAAAGTAATATTTCCAGGTTAGAAAATGGGGTTGAATGAATTTATGCAGTAGAAAGCCTGTATACAAAGAACAGCATCTCCAATAAAGCACAGACATTATGGCAATCAGCTCTGATTACATGCCTCCTCCACCATGGGATTTATGTGGATGTGAGAGCTGTCCTTCTCTTAGATTGTGTCTTCATGCTCATTTAAGCACAGCAGCTCACATTAACTAAAGGGGGTTAACATGAGCCATCTTTCTTTTGAAGGGCAATTTGCTTTAGGAAGCTGCTTGGTTATCTCCATGCTGTTTTTCTCAGCTGGGCCAGGCTCAGCCTTTAAAGCCTTTTTCCATGCAAGCTGAGCAGTGCAGCTGCCCCTCTTAGCACGTTTCTCTCATTAGCTACAGCCTGGGAGCTTTCCTCAGCTTCCCCTGCTGCATGGAAAGCTCGGTTTCAGGACTTCTTCACCCTTGGGGACTCCTCATGCCTTCACATTTTCTAAAAGCATCCATTCCCCGGTGAAGCTGTCTAGTCACTGCAACAGGTCTGTATCTCCCTTTATTCCCTGTGTTCTGAAATACATCAGGAAGAGTACAGAGGTGACCAACGTGGGTGGAGAAATGTCCTTTGCAGTGTTGCTGGGGCCACAGATTGGTGCAATGATGATTCATGGAAGAAGACCACAGTACATCATCTCATGTCTACTTACGACTATCATGCTCTGGCATGTCCTTCACCCAGGATTTGTAGAAGATGCTTTAACTGTTTGTCAGAGAGTAAAGGCCACGATCTGAATATTATTTGCTGTAGTAATTGCATCTTTTCAGAAGAAGATTCTTTGAAGTCTCCCTTTTTTGGCCTGTCATTTTTTCTGTGGTTATCATTTTAGCTACCTTCGTTACTACGGATTTTTTTGGACTCGCATCAAGGATAGTCCCACACATTTCTTTGAGAAAACCTTTCAAAATGTTCCATAGCTGCATCTCTAATTCATTTCTAGAAGAAAAAGCTGATGAAAAAAGCACACTGTAGACAATGTTTATATGGCATACAAAACATTAATTATTGACTTTTTAATACCAACTAAGAGCACTGAAAGTCAACCAATCTGATGGTGAAGAAAGTATCTCTATCTGCATGTGGAGAAAGAAGAAAAATGCATAAATTAAAAAATTAAAAGTAAGAAAAAAATATGATACTGTGTACAAATATATAAGAATTTAATTGTGATTTCACCTGAGCAAATAATATGAAGCAAATAACCTATTTTAATTTAACCTTTTTAATTTTATAAGTTGATTATGAGTTGCTTAAAAATATAATTCTTATATTTTTCACAAAATATTTTGGTGAATAATTCTAGACCATCTCTTTATATATAGCTGTAAATAAAGGTTTGATAGGATTTCCATTTTGCTTTCCTCTTTTACTCTTTAGACAGGAGTAGGATCTCCATCATGATGAACTGACTTAGTTTAAATGATTCCAATTTTCAGTTTCAGAAATTTCCAGATGTCCAAAAAAAGCAATATGTATCTTGCACTGGTGATCTACTTTGAACTCTAAAATGTAGCTCAGGTTGCAATGCAGCCACCTCTTAAACTCAGTGGGGAGAGATAAGCAACTACCAAGAGTGATTCTAGAGATCCTGAGGAAAGTGGGATGAGCCCATGTTAAGGGCTCTTCACTTTTTGGGGAATACAGGGAGGAGTAGACAGCTAGATTTCATGCAGTCCCATTTAGATGGGAAGATCCTTGCACGCTATTTGTAATGAGTTGATTGTGTGTAATTTCCACAATGCAGAGAGCTTTCATTACAGGTCTGTTAACACAGAGTATTGAGGGAGCACTGAGGTGTGTCTATCACACCTACAGGAGGCACGAGTGGCCTTGGCTTCTGGTCTGGAGAGCTCTAAGCACTGGGTTATGAAGATGGAAGGAACCAGACACAGACACTGGGGCAGTTCTTAGGCCACTACGTATTTCAGTGCTTGCACAGTGGCTTGGGTGTCCCAAAATCAGAGCACGTAAGGCTGATCCAGTATTTGACTCAATGTTAAGTTTCTTTGTAAGTACTGAGTACTTATATGCTTAGACCTGAAAACTGTTCAGCAGGAGTGCTACATGGTGAGTTTACTCCTGGATTTTTGAAGACCAAAGAAATTCTGAGAGAAAGTTAAAACTTTTCTAACAGGAGTTGACAGATAGGACTGTGCTATAATTTTCATGCAATGCTTTCAATTTTCCAAGCTGCCAAGGAGATTTTCTCAGTTTGAATCTGTCTGATCCTGCTGGTCATACCTATATCCACTATGAATTTCTAAAGCAAATTTCCTGAGAAACTTTTTAGGAAAAAATGAAGTTCCACATTAACCCATGTATTCTAACCTACAGGTCACAAAGTCTTTCAAATATATTGCCTATAATGGGAATTCTATGGCTAAATCTCTCTGTGGCACTTTGAAAACAGATCCTTAGCAAAAGTCTAACTCTTTCTCTGCTTCCAAATGCAGATGAGTGACCTCAGAAAAAAGAATTGAAGAAACATTTACTTGGTAGCTAAACAAGTCTTTGTGTACATTATGAAACACGTGTAGTTGTTCATAATTTTTCATCATTATCCAATGCTGTTTGTCCTGGGATGTGACTGGGAGCAGACGTGCAAAAAAATTTTGCAAAAGTTACAGCCTACTATGAGTGAAAAAACCCACCAGAAATGTTTATCTTAATTTTATTGACTTCAGTAATTACAGCTGCTACTCTGAGGTCTTATTTGAACTTGCAAGTCTCTTTAGCTTTATCTATCATGAGTCTGACCTTTCCTTGGGGTTCTCTGCACCCTTTGGAATTAACATACCCTTTCCTCCAGGCGTCACAAATGTGACATTGCTCTTCAGACTTTACACATGCTCTTTTATCTTTATTATTTGCACGCAGCCCTTGTGCTCATTTCCTTCCTTCTGTCCCGTTTAAGCACCCTCGCTGGCCCTGAGCATCTCAGGATGTCTATTATGAACAGTTATAGGGTTGGCAACGTTGAGATGAAAGGCAAAGTTATTTTCAATTCATAAACTCTGATCATAATCCATAATAAGATTCATTATTAAATGTCACCCTGACCCACACAATTTCCAATAAAAATCATATAGCAACTGCTTATCAAACATATAATTTAAGAAAAATAAAATCAGGGAATGTAGCATTTGAAAATATGTGGTCACAGAGCAAAGTTAAGAGAGGGGGACTTATGGTGGGAAAGCTCATTGCTAGGGATTAAACTTGTGTCAACAGTAGATACCCGTACTGTAATTACAGATGATATTAATAAAAGCATTAAGTACTTCAAGTCACAGAGACCTTTCAAGAAATTACCTTTCAAGTAATTTAGTAAACTAAAAAGTAGCCCAAGGATCATCTCATATTATTGTCAGTGGTTTTTTCCACAGCCAGTTTCTCAAGTGTCTCAGGGAGAGAAACAGTCCTGAACACTCTCCTAGGTACTTGAGGCATTGGTTGCACGTTAAGGATAAGACAGGAAGAATCCAGTCCTATGAGAAATGGGAACTTGTCCCAGTGGACAACTAGCAACTAAGCATGTGGTGTTAGCTTGGTTATCTATCCCTGGATCAAATTTGGTTATCTACCCCTGGATCTATTTGTCTTTATTTGGAACCCAAATGAAGAGGATCAACATTTAAGCAGAACAGACTATTTGCATCTCTACCTTCAAACTTCATAGTAGTTGTTCCACCCCTCTGGAGAAAGCCAGCTCACTTGAAAATGGAGCTCACTCTCAAGAATACTGGTATCCTGTCAGGGAAATCCTGGTACAAGCAAGGAGGAAGTATTGCTAGTGTTTTGACTTTCTCTGATGCAGATAGGATTTCCAATTCATAACAATGTGTGCAGCTGACAGACAAGCATTTCCTCAGCAACTTATACCTTCTAAGCATGAGGGACAGGAGAAAAAACTCTTCTGTTTCAAGAACTCTGCAGTATTTCACCTATGAAAATACGCAGCAATTGATTAATGATATTACCTACTTGTGCATCTTTGATTTACATACAAAATTCTATGCCTTTTTTAACAGGTCCATGTTCTTCTGCTGAGAACCCCAGAGCTGGATGCAGTGTTCCAGGCGGGGTCTCAGCAGAGCAGAGCAGAGCAGAGCAGAGGGGCAGAATCCCTCCCTTTCCCTGCTGCCCATGCTGCTTTGGATGCAGCTCAGGATACAGCTGGCTTCCTGGGCTGCAGTGCACATGGGTGGCTCATGTCCAGCCTCTCACCTACCACCACCCCTGAGTCCTTCTCCCCTCAGGTGCTCTTGATCCATTTTCCTGATGCCTTTTTCAACCTAGAAATGAAACAACACATACTTTCGAGATAATTATAGTATAGGGGGTAATATAAAGGTGGATTTTTATTGAAGGCCTCAAGGGGAAGTTATGGAAAATGTCCTCAAAAGCCCGCTCCCCATGGGGGTGCATACAGTTCTATAAGTTTGGTAAACTGGCATAATTGACGAAAAAGCACCAATTAGGAGCACAAGTGGTTATGCAATTCCCCGCCAGGTCAAGCCCCTCCTCTGGAGCCCGCCCCTTGGTGCTAGCTGTGCTTTGTTGATGAAAATGTGTCTCCAGCTGTTTTCAACCTTGGTAGCCAAGGACAACCAAGATAGGATAGGGGCCCAAGATAGGATGGGTTTTGTCTTTCTGCCTAGGGAAAGGACATGGAAAACTACTAGGAAAACCAGCCACTAATACATTAGGCTACAAATACATGTGTAAAGAATACAGAGAATATATAAAAGAAAAAAAGGTAAAAACCAAAATGGCATCATTCCATTCAGCCTGTACTTGTGCTTGGAATTGCCTCAACCCAGGTGCACGACCTTCACTTGGCCTTGCTGGAGTTCCTGTGGTTCTCACAGCTCCACCTCTCAGCTGTCAGGTGTACAGGTTTCTATTAGATGCAACTGCACGACCTTAAGATGACACACCCACATCCCCAACACACACACGTAACTATTTCTAATAAATTCCATAGGGTTTCCCACTGGGACTGGCAGAAAATAGCCCATAAATTACTTGCAAAAGAGATGAAAGCAAATTATAATTCAACCATTTTTGTATAGAACATATTGCTTTACATAGGAATAGTTGGTTTATGGCTGTCTGAAACTAATTATCTCATTCCGTTCTCCATGACTTATTTATTAATGGTGCTGATTTTACTCATACACAGCTTGGAGTACACAAAACAGTTTTATATATAAAATTGATAAATACATTTAATTTATTGATTTGCAAATGACAAATTTATTTGGTCTAAAAATTTTATTGGTTTGTAAGAATGAAATATTGATTTTTGTGTGTAATATAAGTTTCAGATGTGCACTAAAGTAGAGGCGGCAGAACTGCTTATACCGCTTGGCGGAAGTCTAACAAGCTTTTCAATCTTATCTTTATTTTGAGGGCTTCATAGCTAGGTCATAAAAAATTAGTTTGGGCTGCATCTTCTTTTAAGACAGTTGTGTATCTACTGCTTGACATCTCAGCCAAGAGTGCTTTTAAACACATTCACAGAACAGATTAGTCACTGTTAAGCTGTACATGTTTAAAATAAATACCCATTAATGTAACTGCAGATTTATTTCTGTCTATAATTTCTGCAATTGGCAGTTTGGCATCTTCTGTGTTTTCTGTTAAAGAAAATAATGTGTTCATTGAAGATTAATAAAAAGTATGTTAACATTACCACATGCTTTATAGACAAGCAATATGTTGACTTACAGCTCATCCTGATGGTCCTGAAGACAGTGAGAGTATTTTCATAACCTGAAATGTTAGTGAGTTAATTCCCCTTAGCCCTGGGGCAGAGAAACATTCAAGCACATCACAACAGTATGCCCCAGTCTCAACACAGCAGCAGCGCTGTTTGCTGACTTGCAGATTCCTGTTGTTCCCACACACATTGTGCCTAGTGTCTGGAAAGAGAAAGGTAATGAGCTGCATTCACAGTGATTCTTTATATTTCTGTATAAAATACATATTAAGATGCTTATTTTGCATAATAAGCTTATACACTTCCCACCAGAGTGTAGGAAGGATTTTGCTGCCATTATAGTTGGCTTTACCCAGAATAGGAAGGTGAGGACAACTTCATTTATTCACATATTATATCTCAGTCAAAGCAAGGTGAGTGAATTGTTTTTGGGTTTTTTTTTCCCCTGCTGGTAGATTTGTTCAGCAACAAACAGGTGGGATCTGATCTCAACTGGAAGCCTACTAGAGTTCACAGTAATGTCACAGATACTAATTTGCAGGGGATTTCCTTCAGACACACACACTTTTTATATGTTTGTCTAATTCTGAATTTTGTTTTTATTATGAAACAACTAGAAGAAGAAACACAATTGAATGGGATTATATATGCTGTGTCAATTATGTCTGTGGATTTGCTGTGGTTTCAAGATTTTATAGAATGCCTGAATCGTGACATGTCACTGCATGGTAGATTAATTTGGTCCCAGAGACTGGCCAAAGTATTTCCAGCTACGCAGATAGGCTGGGCAGAAAATAACCTCTGTCACACCACACCTCAAAAGGCAGAGCTTTATCTACTGCACGTACCCATGCAGACACGTGTTTTCACCTTGCTTCAGTCTGTGCTCACCTGGAGACATGACGCTTATGAAACTATCCACTGGTGGGTGTAAATACAGCAGCAGTTCTGGGGCCACTGAAGCTGAGTACCTCTACGACCAAACCCAAAGCCTTGTGTCAGAAAACAATATAAATGGAATGCAGATGGAAAAGGATGCAATAAGCAAACTGGAAAAACACAAGCTAATAGGGAAAATGTGGGATAAAGTGATACTTATCACGACTATTTGACGTTTTAAAGAATGGTTAAAGAGTGAATAAATGATACATTTGTAGGTCCTACTGTTAGATTCTTTACCAAAAGACCTGCTGTACAATTATTTGGGGAACCTGACAGGTGAGTTATATGTGTAATTCTAAATTAACTGATTAGTGCTTAAAAGTACCCAGAAGGATGTTGATTCATTAAAAGTACTTGGAAAAACCACATAGATAGAATAATTTTTGTAAGGAATATTTATTTTCAGTTCCATTTAAACAACCCACTTTTGTAACACATACTAAAATCTTTAGGAAACATTCTAAGAAATCTCAGGATTATAAGCACAGGAATGAATTAAATGTATTTCTGTTCTGCAGATTAAAATACAGAATATGTTTGCATCATTCTGCATTTTATTAGGTTGCTGCCTTTTGGTATGCTTTACATTAAAAATACATGACTGACACTCTTTATACCAGTAAGCCTTTTTATTGAAAAAAAATATTATTGCATTAAACTACATTCCCAGGGATTCCTTGAATAAGCTAAAAAAAAAGTCGCATTGCATGTACAATAGTGCAATTCACTTAGCTACTGTATAATATAAAACACTTTATACAGAGAATACAAAACAAAATTACTAGTTTACATATTATACTAGCCAGAGTATTATCCAGTTTTAAATATAAACTTGACACTTTTAAAATCAATCTGATCAAATGGCATTTTTATGCAAATCTGCACAACAAATATACATGTTGAATGTATTCCAGAAGTGCATCAGATACAAAAAAAAGCCCGAAAGAGCAACAAAAAATGTATCATGGTGTGACTCAGGAAAAATTTTTTATTGGAATTTTAAGGTGTGGGTGACCTGTTTCCATGGATTATGTATCAAGAATATACAATCAAGTTAAAAAAGATTATTAAGTTGGTGTGTATATATCACTGCCATAAGGATACTGTAATTCTTTTAAAAATCTGTTTAAATAAAATCAAAATTATAGCACGGCTCCATACATCAGGCTCAATAAAGCTTTTAATAATTATAATAATACATATTTAAAGTACATTACTGATGAAAAACAAATATGGCAGCAATTAGAGAAAATATATAATTTCAGCTGTGCTGATAGCTTCATTACATTTCTCCAAGAAAATCCCTTCTGTGCGCTAAGAATGGTATTGGACATTGCCTTTGTTTGGTAATCAATGATCACTGTTTTTCTGTTGTGCTGTTCCTGTTCTTAATCTTTTTCTCCCACTTAAAACATCTCAAAATCCTAATTTCCATTGTTCCAAGAATTAAATTTAATCTTCATGGTCAATTTATTTGCCTTACCATGTTGGTATGTACAATGATGCATGGAAATCCTATTATTTCATTTCTTCTTGGATCCCATTGTATGGTGCATGCATTAAGGGAAATAAATACATCTATTTCCATAAATGATCTCTGTAGTAGGATATGGTTGTGTTTGATTTGGTCAGGTTTCTTGCCACAGAAGTTTCTACAGTATTAACATTGTCTGTAAGAAGTGGGGATACAAAATATGTGTACACACATTAAAGATGAGATTAGCCCATCATTCCTTCAGTTCCATATTTTTCTTTCGGTATTATCTACTTAGGATACAAATGGACTCATACACAATGAGAACAGCTGGGTTTACTTCAACAGAGATGAAACTGGGCAAATAAATGTAAAAGCTTGCGGGGCTGGAAATGCATCTTTTGTGCTGGTGATGGCCACACAGCCCAGTCAGCCCCTTCTAGGGCACAGCATGACCTGCTCCTTCAGATGGCCAATTCAGAATGTTTCTGCAGAGTTATGACTAATGTTTCCAAGTGGTCCGCTGAGTGAGTGATCTCCATCCAAGCAAGTAATAATTTTCAGAGGTGTTAAGTCACAGTCAGTGAAATATGTTTGATTCTCAGAAAATAAAGTATTGAAAGTACAGAAACTATATGTAAATTCAGATCTTCTTTTGGGAAAATTTTCAGCCAAAATTGAAAGGAAGAGTTGTTAAACTGTGGAAATACTTAGTTTTACATCTTTTCCAAATAAAATTTTTGACTTCCTTATTTCTGAAGCCGTAATTTCAATTAAAGAATTTCTCTGTAATTTAAATGAGAAAAATAAATATAATTTATGTGCTACTTACAGATAAGCAACACTAAAATGGCATGAATCCATTTTGTTAAAATGGATTGAAAAAATAAGTTGGGAATCAAACCAAAAGATATTCGAGGGTGCTGGTGTCACCAACCTTTTTCAACACCAAAATGTTTTGCTTCTGCATAGTCTCCCTAATTTTTTTTCTGATGGTTTTTGTTCAATAGCTAAAACATCTACTTTGAAAATACAAACTTTTAGAATAAAAAAATAGCAGTCACAACTTTTAAAGAGATTGGAAAAGTTTGGCATATAACCAGTTTATGCTGAAGAAGCTCCAGAAAGACAGAAATTAAAATAATTCCATTTTATTGCAATTGATCAATGTATTTTGATTAAAACGAAGAAAATTGGTCCTGTTGTATTTTAAAGACACAACTTATTTGCAATTAGATTTTTCAGCTTCTTCATGTAGCTGAATATAATGGAATAAAATTCCTCCAAAAGTTTTTTAATGTGTTTTGTATTGATTCTGAAAGATACATTTTTTGCACTACATTACTGCAAATGAACTGAAGTTATTTCAAATGTTTTTAATCCAAACAAACAGGTACTGTCTGTTGGATACTTCATGGTCCAATTTTATTGGGAAGCATGCCTGCAGTCTAACCATAATTATGAACTTCATTTCATGCTAAATATCCTGTGTTCATTTAGAAACGTTATAAAAATAGTCAAACTATGCCATTCAAAGAGATGCTGAAGCCTTCACCTATTTCCAGATACACAGTTATTACGAACAGTTTCAATTACACATTACTCTGAAGGTTGGATACATGCATTCAAACATTGTGGATTCAGAATTTCAATTTGCTTGTTGAGAGTTTGGGAAGCCATGCGAGAATCTTGACATATTTGTTTAGATTCAATATACTTTTAAACTCTGAGTACTTGGACAAGTTTTTCTCTGAGTAGGGCCGGTTTTTGAAGAGTTGATCAGAATTTTACTTCTGCATTTTTTTGAATATCAGCATGATTTTATAGGACCAGCCAATTGTTTCTGTTGTTTGTGAAAGGGATAAAAAATATTTACACATTCTTTGGGAAAGTCTCTTCCACACATCAGAGCTCTGTTTGGTAGGAAAAAAGGTGTTGCAGTTTTGGCCAAGGACCTCTGAGGTTCAAAGCCAGCACTGGCTGCTTGGCAATTCTGGGCTGCTGTGGCTCACCCTGACATACCCCATGATACAGCCACACACAGGCAATGCCAAAGAACTCAGCTTCTCAGTGAGCCTTCTTGGATGCTTGGCTCAGAGAGAAAAGTAGCAGCCTGCTTGTGCCAGCACAGAGTTCCCTATGCTAAGGGAATATTTTGTTATGTACCCGTGGCCTGACTGCAGTCCCTTTACACTGTCCAAGGAACGTATGCGGGGATGAAATCACTAAAGTATCTTCAAGATGTTGTGATCCTCTTCTTCTAGTGTTAACTCATCACCCCTCCCTCTGAGCCCCCCTAGTTTACTTTGGCCAGGAGACAGCCCCAGGGTCTGGTGGTCCCAGATACCTTATTTTACGCTCAGTCTAAAATACCTTAACCAAACCAGGCACTGCTTCATATACACACAGAAAATCAAACCTTTGAGGTGAGCCAAGATTGCTCAGCCTTAAACTGTGCTGCTTTACATCCCTCATCAGTGTTGATATTGATCCCATTTTGTCTGGGAGCTGTGGTCCCATTCCTACTGACACTCATAGACTTCACTTCAAGCTATTCTTTTAAAACATTCTGTAGAATGACACTGGCCACCCATCCTTCTTGTGATAGTATCACAAAAGGCTTTAAAGCAGCTTTTCCTCAGTGATACAAGAATAAAATCAACATTCATATGCTGTCAGCCAGATTGTGGACTTTAAAACATTTGCTGTTGTGATCTCAGCAAAACAGTAGATTTCCCCTCAGACACGTGATTGGATGCTGAATGCTTTATTTTATTTAAATTTGGGGTTGGAGCCATGGTGAAATCATTTGGGCTAGTTTAAGTAGCTGGAAACACTGAAGACTTCTTTTGTTGTAGGTAACTGTTGGGTCTGGATAGAACAGGAATAGTGATGGGGCTCTTGTCCTTGGAATAAGGGATGAACCAAGTGATTTGGGTGTATAGCAGAAGGTGTGGCTGTGTTCAGGTGTGGTGCAAATAAGGCTGGGATATACGCAGTGTGTGGCAGTGCAGGGAAGGTCAGTGGGGAAGGGTGGAGGGGAGTGGCAGAAACCAAGTGCAATGGGTGTCCTGCCAGCAAAGCGGGGTGGGTGGGAATAAGGGCTGGTGCTAACGGAGAAAGTGATATCGGGGCAAAATGTGCCTGAGAGAGGGGGTGGAGGGGTGCCAGGGAGAGATGGCTGCCGTGGGGGTGCACAGAGGCCGAGACAGCAAAGCGTTGCAGCAGCGTGTGGTGGATGGTGGTGACAGTAGCCTGCTGCTGAACAGGGAGGGCAGGAACTGCTGGTGTTGCAGAGAAGGCAGCTGGTCCTGGGGCAGGCAAAACTTTCAGATGTTTTGCCAGAAGTTGTTTCTGCATGTGCTGCTGGGCTTGAAGCTGCAGCAACCTGTATTTGTCTACTTCTTCAGGTGTGAATGTGACAGGCTGCTGTGTTAAAGGAGGGGAGGTGGATTTACTGTACGCTTCTAGGTCATTTAGTGTGTCACCATACTTCTGCATAGCATTGTCACAAAAAGAGTCTGAACTGCCTTCTGCCCGGTTCAAGTCCATGTTTACATCATGTAGTTCTTCTTTGGTCTCTGTTGAATTAGCAACAACAGAATATCTATTAGAGGGAAAAGCACCAGGGAAATCATTTGGTACTGGATCACAGCTTTGTATAAAGGGCTGCACTTCACTAATGAAGAGATTGGATTGTTCCTTTATTGCTGTGTTCCTTTTAATGCTTGGGCTCTGATAGCCTGTTTCAATTTGAATTATGTCTTTAAGAACACAATGATCATAATCAGTTCCAGCTGGAAGAGTAACATTAGTTACATCTAATGCTTCAGAGCTGTTTTTCTTCACACTGTTTTCCAACGAACTGATTTCATTATGTCCCACGTCACTTTTACCCATGCTTAGCACTTTCTCTGGCAAAGGTAACGTTGCAATGTCATCTACTGATGATGAAAACCGAAGAGCAAAGTGACTTTGTGAGTCATCCTTTAATTCTACCCCACTACTGTTTGAAAATCTCTCTGAATCATGCATTTGTTCCTGGGTTTTCTTAGACTGCACTCTTTCTAAAAGTAACTTGGCTGTCATTGACTTTCTTTTTCCACATATGTCTTTTGCCAGGTTTTTGGAAGAGCAGGTGGCAAAGTTTTTAGACTGACTATTCACATTCAGACAGTTGTAATGTGCAGTTTCAGCTTTTCCTGGTTCAGCGTTAGAATCTCTCTCAGCATCCTCTTTTGTTTTGTTGTCACAGTTGTCAGTCTGTTTCGAGAAGGATCCTGAACTGCTGCCTCTTGATATTCTGCTGCTAGATGATCTTTCACTGCTTCTTGAATCACTGCTGGAACCACTTCTGAATTTGTGGTAGCTTCTACTCCTACTATGCGCTTTGCCAAAATGCTGATGTCTACATCTGCTGTGTTTAGATCTGTCTCTGATTTGTAAAACTTTATGTCTCGAACATCTTCGATATTTAATTGTGCCCCTCTGAGTACAGTTTCTAGTTCTGTGACTTCTACTATGACAAAGATAATCCTCGTCTGTGTCATCTGAAGTGAAAATACACTTGTGCTTTCTATGTTTACATTTGTGCCTTTCATCTGTCTTGCTTTTCCTTTTACAACAACAAAGCAAATGATTTTTGCTGTGATTGTTTGATGTGGGACTCATGTAGCTCATGTAGCTACTCGTACTGCTAACTGAAGTGTCAGAATAGCTGGAATGTCTGCCAGATGAGGACTTTTGAGGAGATGGGAATCTCCAGCATCTTGTGTAACTTCCACATCCTTCATTATCTGAATACCTGCTGTTTGAACTGGATTTACAACTAAAGAAACTTCCGCTAGAGTCTTTTCCACTGTCACTTATGTCACTGCTACAGCTGACCACATCTTGAAGGGATCTGCAGTCATTTTGGTTTTCATATTTTTCTTCAGAATCAATTAAATGATATTTTGCAGATTTAGATTTTTTAATCCTAGACATAAAAGCAGAAAAGGAAACGCTTTCATTTCTAATGTTCTGAGTTTTTCTTTCACAGCTGTGGAAATGATGCTTTAAAGGTCTTCTCAGTGTTGTTGTATAAAGACTTTTTTCTGTCACATAATCCTTTTGTGAGACATCAAGGTAAGCAGGCACTTTGGGTATATTTTCGTTCAAATAATCTGCAATGCATTTTTGACCATTTCCATTAATTTCTTTCCCTATGTCTGACTCAGCTTTTTGCTTGGCCTTTCTTGGGTTTAGGGAACCTTTCATCTTCTTTGGTTTCAACAACTGATTATCTTGTTCATTTGACATTTGCTTCTGTTTTATTAAACCTGAGGGTTCGTTTTCATCTGCAGTCTTATTTTTAGAGAGCTCTTTACAGCTTGCTTTGTTTGTTTCATGCTGTTTACCATCTCTGTGATTTAAAGAGAGTCTGAAGTCAAAATACAATGGATTACAGCCATATGAAATACAGGGCTCAGTTTTTGTAAACAAAAGTAATTCTGTGGGCCACTGCAGAGCAGTGGTGCCATCTTTGCTCACTACATGGAGGAAAGGCAACGCCTGGGGCTTAACTTCTTTAACCATGGTCTCCTTTGGAAGTGTTTCCATATTTCCATCTGTGGTTTCTGAAATATCCAAAGATCTTTCTCTTTTTATCACTCCAGGACTGTCATTAATGTTGCTTGAACAGGTCAGCTCAGGTGCTGGCTGTCGTGGGAGCTCAGATAACTGGCCAGGCAGGTGGGCATTGCTGTGCTTGTAGGTGTTCAGCTGTGTACAAAAATTGCTAGCTTGGCATGAAGATGAAATGGGAGTTTCTAAGAATTGTTCAGAGTCATTCAGTTTGTTCTCTTTCTCTGTTTCTCTCAGTGAAGCAGAAAAATTCAAATTTGAAAGCTGTATTTTGACTTTAGAAAATAAAGGATTAGGTCTGAATTTTTCTTCTGATTCCCTGTCACTACTTTTATCATTTTCCTTTAGCATTTTAGGTTTTGCAGCTACATGACTTGATGCACTGTTATCCAAATCCATTTGGTCTTGTGTAATAGATGACTCTTTATCCAAACTTGCTTTCAGGCGTTCCTCCAAAAGTGTGACAGAATGACAGCCCTCAATAGCTTGCTTTTTCTTCTGGTTGGGGGATTCACTACAATCATTTCCTTCTTCAGAGTTCTCACTGAAGACTGACGCGGAGGACTCAAGCTTCAAAGGGACTTTTTTAGAGAATGAAAAAGACACTCCTGCCCTTTGAGAGGTACTGGTGCTATCTGGGAACATTTGTGAGACGTGATTTCCAAGTGCATGGTGTCTTTCAGTAGGGGGATGGTGCCTGCTTATAATAAGTTGTTTTTTCTCTAGTATGGTTTTGGAGAAACCTTGTCCTTCACTCGTGATGGTTCTTTGAGAACTCGCTGTGAACTTGCTGCCCTTGTAGAGGAAAATGCCATCTGGTGATTGCTGCTTCTCCAGGACTAATCGGGGGGCTTTAAGCAATGGTCCACTCCCAGTGATGCTTTAAGGTAAAAAAATAAAGAAAAGAGAAATCTGTATTAAGTAACCAAGTTATGACAGAGCATACATTTGACAGTGTCTGTCTGGTGAAGGAGGGTGTCACTCAAGTTTTTACAAGGGAAAGCTAAGTTTCAATAGGGTAAATGTGCAGTTTATCATCAGTTTGGGTTTCTATGTGGGCAAGGCAGTCTTTACACATAGAAAATTACATGTTTAATGTGAGCACATGAATGCTCTTTTTCAGAGCTATGCCCATGTACAAGCAGAACAAATACTGGTTTTACTCCAAATTTATATTTAGGGGAATTTAATCTGTGGTAAGTCTTGGTTTTCTGAAAGGCCACTGCAAAGGAAATTGTGCCATGTTCAAAAAGAGATGCTTCCACATGGAGCATCTGCAAAATCAAACTCTAGAAGAGAAAGAGAAACATTCTGCCTGCTTAGGGATGAATGTGTTTGTTTGATTTTTTAAAGAGTAGATTCTTATTTTATCTTTAAATTATTCCACAATAAATGACCTGGCAAAATATTCAAAGAGATATTCATACTAAAACTGTCAGTAAACATTGGAGGGGAAAAAATCACAACTTCACTGGTCTCATTATCAACCATAATTTGACTTTTTTTGCCACGTTTTCTCTTTCTGTATTTTACTTTCATTAATTACATTACTCCTCTTTTCAAAATATCTAAGATTTTAAATATGATTTAGTTTTCTTGTAATTAAATAAAAAAGGTTACCTATTCTAGGGCCTTGACAAAAATGGCAAACCACTGATTTCTTGAAACAGATAATTAACTGAGACCAAAATGACTGTTGCCATTTTCCATTAGAGACGTGACATGTATAGCCACCATAAAAGTGTTTTTCCAAGATATATTTTAAATACACATTTCATTAGACTAATTACCTACATTTGCTATCAATGCAGTACTACAGTACACTATCAAGAAAAAAATGGAACCAGATTAAATAGTTTGATAAAAAAGTTATAAAATAATTTAATTAAATGTAAGTAAATTAAAACTGCTAGATCTGCATATAAGCTAACTGCTAGATCTGCATATAAGCTATCTATAATTGGCAATCATGTTTTATAAATGCTATAAAAATACATTGATTTTCAGCAATGGGAAAGACAGAAAGACTCCCTGGAGTAGAGTCAACTCATAGTATGAGAATATGTGCACATTTCAGAGAATATATTTGCATTTGCCAGAAATTCAGCATCAGGAGATACAAATTAACCCCTATTTGTACATCAAGAGCAAATTATCTCTTGGAGAAGGCATATAAAGACATGCTTTTCAAAGTCTTCTTGGAATAGCAAAATAAAATTTTTCTGTGCACAAGATTAGCAATAATTTTGTTAAATTGAATTAGTTTGTTGTAAGGAACTGTGTTGGAACCTGGGAGACAGTACTCAGGGATGGCAACAATTATACGTGTGTGTGGAGTTCTGCTTACGAAGGCTGACATCCCGTCTTTCCTGAGCAACTGGGAATGCTGCACCTCTGCCAAAATCATGGTGTTCAGCCTCCCCTGGGCCTATTCGTGATTACAGAGAGGAGTAGCAACCTCTGTCTTTCCACACTCCTTGCAAAATATTATGGACTCCTGGCTCTTTCTAGAAGCAAACCTGCTCTTTCCCACCCGGTCTCATTCTGGCTTTCCCACTATCACTGACATTATCAATCTATCTGAGACTACATCTTCAAGTGTGTGGGCATAAAGGAAGCTTCCCACAGGCAGCTACGTTTGTTTCAGCAGATTTGTATGAAAATGGAGTCGTAATCATAAAAGTGATATATTAGCACTAAACTGTTATATTTCAGCAGATTGCTCAAAAGCAATTACATAGGCCAAAATGAGTTTGTAATAAACTCTGAATGCTATTATTTCCAGGGTACAGTAATCTTGAGATGAATTTGAAAGAATGCTAGTTTATTTGTCTGAATTACTCATTGTGGTCATAGATTAACATAAACAATTGGTCTGATGGCAATCTTTTCTACTGAAGCATTCAGTGTCATTAAACAAAGGAGATTTCTCAAATTTTAAGGTTTATTAGTGCAACCTCTGTCCTCTATCTTGATATTCATCAATAGTGCTAACAGTATTAGACAAACTTAATTCAGTTAATTGCTTTTTCATTCAAATAATGATTACCCTACAGAGAAACTGTGAGAATAATCCCAGGACCCTAAAAGTAGTAAAAATTATTCACAAAGGGTTCATCCTCTCCCATTAATTTACAATCAAATGTTAAGACAGTCATACTAATCTCTTCAGGTCAGTTTGGATAAGATAAAATGGTGACATTATAAAAGCGTCTTCAAAACACTCCATTTAGAAGACATGAGAATAATTATCTACAGGAGAGAAAACGACAAAATTTCAAACATCATGTAATTAAGTCAGGGGTTTTCAATGCATGGTTTGCAGAGCAGGAACACTTGGAGTTGAAGACAGCTGAAAATAGGTTACAGTACACAAAATCTCTGTACATTATGTTGTGGAGGAGTAAAAAATATTAATATTTCTTCTGGAAGGGAGGGAAGAGGGCATTGAAACCTCATACAAGTTTTAAAGACTTGCCATTCTGATTGCTTCCGTAATTCTGCAAGCTGGTGGAGTCGCTTGAGTGCTTTTTCCTGTTTCTTCTCATCCTTCCATGACTTTGAAGCCACATTTCGAGCAAATTCCCTTTGTTTTAAATCTTTCAATCTCTGTGTGAAAAGAATATAAACAGAAGGGGTTAGAGATGTACACAGCAGATACAGTTCCTCTTACGTAATTTGTTCACTTTTCATGAAGTTAGTATGTAAATGGAGAGTAAAAATATATTTAAAATACTATAATAGTGAGAAGAGATTGAAAATGCTATTTTTGCTTAGCAAAACAACATGATTTGGCCTCTGCTATTTAGCTGATATATATCTACATATGAATGATAGCTTTTTTTCCTTATGAACACACAAATATTCTGTTGTGTACAAATACAGACACTAAACTAGAATCCATTTAATGAGGTCAACATTTTCCTATTTAATTCATCCTGCTGAAATATAATCTACAGGCATATATTGGAATAAGTCTGAGGTTGTATGTGTAATATATTTTATAGTTCTCTGCTTGCACATGTATGCATGTATGTGTGGGGGCTTCTCTGTTGGTTTTGTACCTTTTTAGGGCTGTATTATGTAAGGCTTTTCTCAAGAGAGAACCACTGTCTGGAATACTTGATCAGGAAATTCTTTTATAGTTATTTTCACAATTTTTTTTATCTCCTCACACATCTATAAATCAGGTAATTGCTGTTGTAGAGAGCAAAATTTTTTGTCTTTATTACATTTTTTATTGCCTGATTTTTCACTACCGATAACACAAGGAAAGTGAAGGAGAAGATGTAAACTAGAAAGTGTCAACAGCACCCTCTGCAAAAACAGTTGTCTCTGAGTTCACTGTGCTCTCTAGGAGTCAGCAAGTCATGTCTAAGCTTGTAACTCCCCAGTTCAGATCCATGCTTCCATAATCCATGGCAGAAACGCCTTCCCCCTTCCCCACTCCTCCAGTGCCATGGTGTTTGGGGAAAAATGTTTACAAGCTGGGAGGGAGTTCAGTTGTATTCAGTCAGATGCCCACACTGGAAGCTTTGAGGACCAGAACCAAAACTAAACTGCTGCATTCGTTTACCCCTTGGTCCAGAGGCAGCCCTGTGCTCACCTGTGTAATTTAGAACTACAGTATCAACACTATGAAATGGTAAATTTTCCATGGAGCACTTTTTGCAAAGTAGATTTGAAGAAAGGTTTTGATATCACAGTCATTTTTAAACTTCTGCTCATCTTTCAATGTCTATGCCTACTTGAGTGTCACAACCCACAACCCAGTGATCAACACCCCAATCACCGCCATCAACTCATGCTGTTGTTTCACTGTAGCATGGCCAAAAGATCAGTATGCATCAACAGGATAAACTGAAGGCTGACCAAGCACTGTAACCACAAATATTGCTTTCTGCAACTCAGGGATGGGGAGCAGTCTAGCCGTGGCACAGAGCTGTACACTGCCCAACATGCACCTGCTTCTGAGAAACAGGGCTGGAGGCAAAGAGTCCTCAGCTTGTAGAGGTCAAGAAAATTATGAATGCATGAGAGAAGCTAGACCTCTCTGCTGCTTTCTGGAGAGAGGTCTAGCTTTTGCCAATAGATTAAGACAGAGCAAATAGGTGAAAACCACCATCTAAAGAGATGACAACTTCTTCATTGTCCAGCTAAAATGGAAGAATCCAGTTAGTGGCAATGATGTGTCATATTATGATATGACAGAGAAGCATGGAAAAACACTTGGTGGAAACAGGCCATAAAAGGTCTTTTGTTTCTGTGATTTCTTTCTGTGAAGAGTGCTGGAAAGCCATAGTGAGCATCTCTCACCACTGTCACATCAGCTTCCTTCAAGTATGGGATTTTTTAAAAAGTCAGATAACATCTGTGAGAGAAAAATAAATGCTGGGAGACTAAGAGCAGAAGTTTCTTGTTTGCTCTCAGCCATTTGGACTGCAAGACATATGCCTCTGAGCACTGATCTGGAGACAGGGAGACAGGATCTGGGCTGTCCACAAATCAGCTGCTCAGGGAGTTTAAAAGCTGGCTGTCAGCCACCCTGATGTTTCAATCTCTGTTGGATGAGGATGAGAAAGCCAGAAAGTTGCTCAAGGAACTGGTGCACGACCAACTAGCAAGAATCATCAGGCTGCCTAGTGCCTGATGAAAGTTTAACCAGTTCATCAAAACTATCTACAGTCTGTCAAATCTGTATGTTTCTCTGTAAAGTTTTTATCAGCTCCAACATCCAGTGCTTCATTGAACTAGACTCTGAAACAGGACAGCTGCAAAGTCCTCATTAAAGCTCTTAGGTTTCAGTTTCTTGGAAAGAAATGGTTGCTCCACGATATGTTCAGCTCTTACCTGTCCCTTCATGTGCCCTCTCTCACTATTCATTTGTCCCTTGCCAGGCCAGTCACATAGCACTCCATTCCCTCAACCTCATTGTCTGCAATTTACAGTAAAATAGATGAATATGTAAGACAATGTTACTTTTGGTTCAAGAAAGAAGCTTTTCAAATAATGTTTTAAAGCCAAAGCTGAAACAGAAATCTGAGAATCTTCCCAGAACAAATCCAAATGTTCTGTCACCTAGGAAATATTTACAAGAGTGCCGATATATTTAAGCTGTAAAGATCCTATTTTCCACAGAAAAACATAGGTAGTCTTGAGCCTTATTAACATGTCCAGTGTGAAGAAACATTTGAGAAATGCCCTTTAGGGCGGCTTGCTATGTTTTAGCTGTCACCACGAGCTGTTCAGCATCACACATAAAGCATTCATGAGGAAAAACAGAAACAGTTTCTACCTGTCAAGGAAACAAAGAACAGTGTGAAACCAAGAACTATGGAGCGCAGTACTGCAAAGCAATGCCATTTCGTTTCTTTGACAGTCAGGATGATAATCAAGAAAGCAAATGGACCAACACTAAGAATAGGAGTTCTAGCAGTATTTTTTGCTCTCTAATGGCATGCAGCATGTGTCAGAGAGGTAGAGAGAAGAAAAAGAAATGTAGGCAAGCACAGCAGAGAACTCATCAACTGGAGCTGAAATCCAAGAAATCAAAAGCATCTACAGTCTGAGGAGAGAAAGGGCTCTCCCTGCACATCCCCTCAGCAAAACAAAACAAAGCTGCACTGCCAGAGCTCTAGTTAGGAATCATAATGAAATTTGTCAGCTGTGTTGGATAGATCATGGGACTGCCTGCTGAACCTGCAAAGCCCTGGTTTTCTTCGCTAATAACCTGTGCCAGACTTCTGACAGGCACACAGATATTTTCTGCAGGTGGGGTACAACAGCATGCAATTGAGCAGGTACCTGAATGACAACTCCAAGCTCAGCAGGCGTGCTTGAAAATTAAAGTTGCTTTACACAGCAATTGCATTTTTCACGTAATTAGGTACTTAACTGGGCATCCAAATACAGGCACGTATAATAAAATATGATTTATTTAACAGCTTTCTTGTGTTCTGTCCTTCACCTGCTACAAATATAGTTGTCATGGAGTTATATTTATTTTTTAGACTCATGTTTTATTCTTTCTGTATTTTTTGTACACATGTGTGTGTGGACATTTCCATTTCTAAAAGTAACCCATCCCTTTTTTATAAATACCCACAGAGAGTATTAGAAGACTACAAAATAATATTCATTGTCATGGAAAAGTTTACTTGTAGAACCCGGTCTGAGTCCCATTGGCTCCTCTCTCTAAGACTCAGTCAAAAACTGCTGAATCTATGCTTTTCCTCCTGGAACTCTGGTATGAATCACCACGAGATTTAAATGAGTTAATGGAGCTGCATCTTCACAACCTACTTTTGCTAGATGTGAAATAACAGTGGTCAAATACCTGTAATTTAGCAATTTATTCCCATTCTTAATGTCTGGGGTTTTGTGCTTTGTTCTTTTTTAAATTGTCACTTTATTTGGGCCAGCACCTGCTTTGCACTGACCTATGAGCACCTGAAGAACGCTCCCTGCTGGCTGCATTTGCACTACTGAGTTTATTTTCTATCCAGAGTTATGATCCTGATTTTTATCCTTTCCTGTGCAGGTAAATGTTTATCTGGATTGCTACTCGTCTGATCAAGTTCAGATGCCTTTCTTCACAACCACTGGAAAGAAATAAGCACTTTAGGGACCTAATCACCTCTTTTTAAAGCCAGAAAGATCTCTGTCTAAAACGAGAGGGATAAAGTGAAATGTAAAAGTACCTCTTTCTTTTCATTGTGTACAGAGTTTAATAAAGGTGTCTATCTTAATTATTAAAGGCTGTTCCTCTAAGAAGGAGACACAGCTGACCTCCCAGCTCAGGTGCCTTTACACCAATGCACACAGCATGGGCAACAAACCAGAGGAGCTGGAACCCACTTGCTGCTAGAAAGTGAGGACCAAATTGCCATCACTGCAACCTGCTGGGAGGAAAAAGGGTTTAGTCAATAGAGAAAGTGCCCTCTGGGACAAGGGAGCAGAACCAAGCTGGCAGATCCTTAGGGAAGTTACACCAATCCTTTGGTGTGAGAGGAGAGGAGACTGGCGTGGCTTAGTCAAGACCTGCTGGTCAGATTAAGAGGCCAGAAGGAAATGGAAAGGTAGTGAAAGCAGGGACAGGTATCCTGGGAAGAGTATAGCGATGCTGCTCAGTTGTGTAAGGATCAGTCTGGAAGGCCCAGGTGCAGCTGGAGCTATTCTTGGCAAACAATGAAAAGAATAATAGGAAGAGCAGGAATGTCAGCCAAAAAATGAAGGTTAAAGAAAGCATACTGCCACATAAAGAAGGCAAACAAGAGTGGTGAACTGGTAACTACAAATGAGGAGAAGGTTGAGCTGCTTGACAACTGTTTTGCCTTGTTCTTAACTGGCAAGTCTCTCAATTTGAGGACCACAGGAGCACGGTACAGGGAGACAGCATTACTTCTCCTTCTGAGTATTCTGCCAGGGGCTATGCCATTATATAGATTTAACAGGTGTTCTCAGTGTTAACTGCTTCAGATTCTGGGAAGAAGAACTATTGTTGCAACTATACTGAGTAGCAAATCTTCTTCAAGTACTGTAACTGCATTGATGTAAATAGAAGGCATCTTTGAGAAAAAATAATTTTCTATGTATTGAGCTAAAAAATGTCATTTTAGTATAAATTAATATTTTTTCCTGTCACATTTAGAATATTTTTGTTCTGGAATATCATTCACAATGCACCCTCCAAACTACTCATTATCCTGTAAAGCATTCCAGCTCCAGTTAAAAATGTATACACCACATTACGTATATGTCTTCTGTTATATTTAGAGAGCCTTCTTTAAATTGAAGTTCCAATGTGAGTGTTTGAGTGCCAGATTTGCTTTAAAGATTTATTTCCACTCAGCAAAAAAGGTCCTTAATTAAATTCTAACCAAATTCACTCTAGAAGGGTTAATTGAGGAAAAAAGGAATGTTAATTTCAGTAATTATTCTCTTGCCTGTAACCCTAACATTGGAACTAAATGCATTATTTGTAAAATGATTTCACACTGCAGACCATCAAATGAGAATGATAGTCACTAGAAAACATAATTAAACTTTGTGTCTACAGCTTACAGTATTAGCTTGCTAAGTGGAAGTGAGGAAACACCAATGGAGGAATTTGCCTTTACTACGGTAAATAAAATCCTAAAAATAAATTGGAAAAGCTATTATATACAGGAATTAACAATGAGATATGAAGCCAAAAGCTAGCTGATAAATTTTCTTTTTTTTTGCCCATAAATAGCCTCAGATCACTTTGAAATGTGTGCAAGTAATTATTTGTTAGAATATTTCATATTATAGTCAGCTGTAACAGATTCAATATTGGTAGTGGAAGTAAATGAGAAGACAAAAAGAAAATATTCTGCTCTGATTGGATTAGGGAATGAGATGATAGCAGGAGGGAGGTAGACTCAGTCCTCAGAAAGCCCTAGAGAATCCATCTATCAGTGAATGAGATGCTGATCATGGATCTAACCTGAAGAATAAATTACAGATGACCCTTTGGAGGGCTTGTTTTTTCATGTTTAACCAGACCTGCAAATATTCCTGCTAATTAAAATGATTTCATCTATTGCTGGATGCAAGTATCCATTTGTGGATGCTTTCTGTTTTAAAAGATCCAATTGTGCTTCTCATAAGAATCCCCCAAATAAAGTTAAAACAGATGCAGTTGGTGGAGGCCATTTGCATAGGGAAGAGGACAAAACAAGCACTTTGCGACAGAAACTTACTCCTGTGGAAGCCTGAGCTATGGACCACTCATTTCTATCAGTCCCAACAAACTTATTGCCATAGGCTCCACCAAGCTGGCTGCATTCGGTGTACTTGGATTAGATGTATTTAGTGTCACTTTGGAATGCAGAGCAACTTACCCAGAAAAATCAACACATTTGAATGATAAAAAAACTTGGGATAGGGTCTATATATTCCCTTCAAATTCATATATTACCTCACTTGCCAGGGTGTTGGGCTATTTCTTGGATCAAAAACATCACCTCATATATTTCACCTCATATATTTTTTTTCTTTTTCCTTCTCATTTAAGCAGCTAAAAGAAAAGAAACTGACATTACAGATTGTGTGCAAGACTAACTCCTTTAAAAACTTTCAGTACCTCTTGTAATCTTATTTTAAAATTATTTAAGATTTTCCACATTTTTTTAAAGCCTGTCTCACCACTTTGTTTTTATTTGTTCTAATTGTAGCAGGCAGAATACAAAATCACCTACATTTTAATGAAAAGTGAGAGAGTCTAAATTATCCCAGAATGCTACAGGCAAGTCCAAAACCTGGCCTCAAACTTTCTTCAATGTGGTCATCACGCTTTCAGAGTAATAAAAATGACATTAGAAATGTCCATATATGGATTTTAAATAGCACTTTTCATAGACATATCTCAGATTTCTTATGAAACTTCATCCTTACCATGATATCATTTTAGAAATAAATAAATGAAGGCATAGAGAGATGGAGTGAATTCTGGAAAGAGCAGGGAGGAGGCTGAATCAACATTTAGAGCTATATGCTTCATTATCACCTCTAAATCTTTGTACACCCATTAAAAAAAGATGTCAGACACCTGAATTAAACCTGATTTTGATTTAGCTTTATAACCGGTTGATTCTTGATCACTATGGTAATGCTGAGGGAACAACAACAGAGCATAAAGGATAAACCTCTTCTAAATTATCGTGCTATGTTCAAACTTACATAGAGGAAAGTTGACTCAGCCACTGCACAGTAAATTTGAAGTGCTCTACAAGAGAACAAGTCCATTACTAAAAAGAGATATTTTAATATGTACTTGAGATAAATGTAACCTTGCTTATAGTTACCAGTCACTGAACTTTAGATGAAAAGTCACGAACTGGGCAAACCTGTGTGAAGGATATAAAAGGGAGTTATAAGCAGAAGCCCCATCAAATATGTGAAGGAAGTGAAATATTGCTTTTTTTTAATAGGATGCAATAGCTATCTATACAAAATATTTTAGTTTATGGCTTTCTTTCTTTCTTTCTTTCTTTCTTTCTTTCTTT
>VWZT01004349.1:290650-308230 GCA_013397055.1 Pachycephala philippinensis | reverse complement strand
TTTTTTTTTTTTTTTTGAGGGCTAATGATGAAAGGAATCTCATTATTCGAAGTAACATGCCATTTAAAAAAGGATGAATGCTGCCAATTTATTTACTTTACCACTGAGTAATAAGAAAGCAGCAAAGCAGTGGCAGGGCAGCAGGTTTAACAGCTCTTTACAAAGCTCACTGATCTGCACAGACTGGTAAGTTTAAAATAAAAAATTGTTTCTGGTGACATTTCTTTGGAATGTGTTGCCTCGAGTCACTCCTAATCACCGGAGTGTGCTCAGTGGTATTTGAGAATGCTGCTTCTGCTGCTGCGGAGCTGCTCTGGTACATGCACTTGCTCTGGTGTGCAGCTGAAACATCTCTGTGTAGCAAACCTATAAATACAAGCCTCACCTCATAACATTTAAGAAAATATTACATGATATTACAAAACAAGCATTCACTTAAAGAAAATGTAAAACTGGCAAAATAAATGTTCTTAATACAGTGAAGCCACAGAATTATCATGTTGTTTATGTCCTGCTAGGGGCATATGTCATACACTATTCCTTTGCCTAAATGCTGATGTCATCCTGTTTTGCTTTATGTTACCCTTATTTACATTAGTTTCTGTGATGTGACACAACCTGATTTTCCATTCCCCTGAACTGCTACTTCAGCATTTCAAAATTGCTGGATTGCAGGTGCTGCAAAGCACAGAAGCTGTGATGCAAACATGTTTTTCGAAAGGCAGGATTTCTTTATGTCTAAATAACAGAAAGAAGCATGCAGGACAAGAAAATTTTGGTCTTACATTATCCAGCGGTAGTAGAAGATGAAAATGTATATGAAAACAGCATTATACATTCCATTCTTTGCTTTTTTCCAGACTCCAGCCATTTTTTATGTTGTGTACGTCCTTTGTTTTGTTTTCAATACAACACTGTGTGCCAATACAATATCTATGGTCCTCTCTTTAACAGAATTGGAGTTGTGAAATGTGGCCTATTCACTCAATTCCTCAGCTCTAAACGCAATGACTTAGACATTGGTGGCTGTAAGTGGCTGACATTAAGAGTTTCCTACTGTGCTTTATCCTGGTATTTCTCCTCATTTATGGATTATTTCTCCTGGTCCTTTGTCTTGTAACTCCTTCTTCTCCCTTGTCTTCTAATTTCTGAGTGATACTTGCACACCTTTCTGTTCTTGCAGTTTCTGTCCACACCTATTTCCATAATTGTCTCCCAAACCCACTTGTTATTTTCTTTCCCCCTCATTTCACATCATCCGTTCCTCTGCAGGCAGCAGCTTCATCCCTTGCACAAAACAGCTTAAATTCTAAAGTACACTCCATCTTCAGTACTGAGTCAGAGACTTTTCCTCAGTGAAAATAACATGCAACCTCGGATTAAAGATTTCATTAGAGGGCAGATACATAAAAGTATCAGATTGGGGTGTCCCAACAGTATTGATTCTGAAGCCCTCTCACTTCTTTATTCTTGACTTTGCAAATATTCTGTATTTTTACTGTCATTTACTAAAACTTGTGATCCATAAAGAAAATTTCAGCCCAATAACCAAGAGCAATGGAAAGCTTGTTCTTAAAATACAAAGTGTTGGTAAACCTTAATTATAAGCATCACAATCAGTTCTGTATCTAACAATCCAGTACCATGGGGTAATCTAGTTTGTAATCAAAACTAATATACAAACCAAAAGGATGAATGACAGAAGTTAATTCACATGAACAAATTCTGAAAGAGTGAGAAAAACTTTTAATTATGGAAAAGGCAGTGTGCAAAAAGCATAACTATTCAGCAAGAAATTATCAAAAACTTGCTCTTTGGGAGCAGTTCCAGTCAGCGTGGAAGTAATTTCTGGAAGTATGAACAAGAACATGCACTGAAAAATAAATGTATGATGAACAGCTAAGAAAGGGTGAAGCTATAACAGGAATTAGAGAACGTAATCAATGGCATAGGCATAAGCAGCAACAAGAAAATCACTGGTTTCACAATGAGCAAGAGAACAGTGTGTCTTTAAGGCAAAAAGACACTGAAATGATAGGATAGACTATAGAAATGAATTCTTTGCTTTTAGCTTTGGTCTTCATATAAAAAGAAACTAGACTAGACTAGAAATGTAAAGAGTATGTTGTTTCCAAGGGAAGAGGAAGATGTGCTTAAAAGGATAGAGCAGAGAAAACTGAATTGTTATATGTATTGTAGAATAACGAATAAATAAAATAACACTTGAGAATACCGCAGCATCAATACCCCCAAATACAAGAGAGAAAAAATGTTGCAAAGAAGCAGAAGTGTCTCACAAAGGTTATACTAGAAGAGGTGATCATTCTAAATAATTGTATAGTGCAGATGGTTAAAATACAAACTGGTAATACATTCGTCTAAAGTAAGAAATAAGCAGGCATTTCACTGAAATTAAAGAATAATTCATGGAAAAAGATCTGTGAAACTGTTGACTATATTGAATCATAGAGTCAATATTCTGATGTATGTGTCAAAAGCATCCAATCTGACTAAAGATATTTATGGTAAATATTCTGGAGATGGAAAATATAAATAATAATAACTTTCAGCCCCTCTCTTTTAAAACGTATAAGCATCCTTCATTTTATGCATTCAAATGTTTCAATTTGGTTTTGGGAGGCTGCTTATAGGCCTACCTCTTAGAAAGTTCACAATTGTTTTCAGGACTGGGCCTAATTTTAAACCCTCTGAATTGCACACATACAACAATTTGTGTATTTGATAGTTCCTTTTGAGCATAGCAATCCATGGTAGTTAAAGAGGACAGTAACTACCACATATACAAAATTCCTATATCACTTCAAGTCCACTTATAAACCAGCTGTTTGAGGGAATCTAACATCATGTTACTGTTTCTCTTATTTGACTCCTTTTCTTTAGTCTTACCAGGGATGTGAGAAGTGTGAAAGTTTTGTTACAAGTATGCATGTATTTCTTGACAAGCATCAAACCAAGGTGATTTTTGTGAGTTACAGGAGTAGAATGCTGGTGACTGCAGACAGCACCTCTTGCTAACCAAGAGCAAGAAATTATGAGGTCTTTTACCTTTCAGGTTGTCTCCTGAGGAGGCCACAGAGTAAAGACCCCATGTGCAAACCTTGGCCCTACAAAAGCAGGGCCAGTGTCCTGCTTTGAAAGGATCAGCTTTTCAAAGGCCAACGTCCTGATGCAGAGGTACAGGAGCAGGGACTACAGGAAAGGACCTGGGCCCTGTCCACATGGGAGCACCAGAGGAACAGGGGGTCCCCCTGTGTTTCAAGGGGACAAAGCAGAGACTACACAAGCACACATGGTAGTGAGCCTTCATGCTGGTGTAGTCCTGTCTGTGATTAGTGTGTTCTTACAGCTAAATACTTTATACTTTAATACGTTACTTTGTCCACAAGGAGATTTCTTAGTATGTTTGCCTGATTTCCCGGATCCTAAGGTGAAATTCCTCAGATATTGCCAAACCAGTTTTCTTTCCTCCAAATAAAAATTGTTTGGATAATACGGGTTTACTTTAGAGCCAAAAGATGTGACTTTTCCCTCCAATAAACGTGGAGGTGCTGGGAAAAACACCCTCAAGATGAGCTAACAAGATCTCAGCATTTACAGTTATTTCTGCAGCTTTCTCTGAGTTAACTTATCAGTGCATTTTCTGGGTGGTAGCAGCAATGCTAGCTAAAATGTAAGCATATTTGCTAGCTTTGATGTTTAACAGGAGCTAAATCTCTGCCTGAATTAGAGTTTAAATCCACAAGCACCATAAAGGCTTAACAGTAAGTGCCAACAGCTGTACACACTAAATCAGACTCTCATGCCAAAAATATAACCAAACGCTAGTATTCATGAATATAAATACTGAAATACAGGTATGTGCATGTAAACTAGAGTAGAATGAAAGTTCTGTTTGCTTGCTTAGTACTGCCTGCTTCAAGGACACTAAAATTTATGTTGTGGGGTTCTTTTTATAGATTTTTTTTGTTTGTGTAGTTTTTATCATATGGGAGAATATGATGCATTTAACTGTATGGTTAAATTCTGACAACAAAACTAGAGACTTGCTTTGTCATCAGAAACCCCAAGATGGCAATACAGTCTTGTTTTTCTTTGCTGCTTATTTCTATGATTATTATTATTATTATCACCACAATTATTATATTGCAGTACATGCAACAGATTTGTGATTTTCTCATTTGCTGACATCTAAAATCCTTGCTGATTGCTAAGGATTATTTATACAAAATATTGAAAGCTCCAACTACTTTGATGTTAACTGAATGGATGAACACTGCACATGACCTGGAGTTATTAAAAGATTCCATTTAATAATGTCAACCAAATAGACATCTCTGTTCAAGTTTGGCTTCATTTTAAAGACGCACACAACACAGTTGAAAAGAACTACACTTACATGTTATTTTCAGCTTAGCCTTCTTCCACATATATTACATTTTCAGATAGCAGCCTATCTTGGTTATCTATATCCTGATCACTTTTGAATGAATTCACACCCAGGACCCTTGTGCTTTTCAGTGTTCAGATAGCTTCAGCAGAGTAAAGGTACCCCGTTCTGATGCAGTTAACTTCTGCTGCAGAGAATACAGTGAGCAAGCAAGAGCAAGCATCATCCACCTTGGTGCTTGAGGAGAGAAACTGCAGATTTATCAAATGGGCTACTCTCTGTGACTGCTGCTGTGGACTTTATGAGGTTGTAGGAAAAAAACACAAAGGAAAAAACACAAAGAAAAAGGCTGTGATTTCAAGTGGGTTAGCTGATATGTGGTGGGCCCATGGGACATGACTTTCTCCAGGAAAGTCACTCACACTCCTGCCCCAGCCTTGTTAAATATAAGGCTTAACAATAGAGAGCTCAAGTAAAGGTGGGTGGGAGTGCAAACTTCCAATCAGACAGATTTTCTGTATTCAGTTTATCCAGCCCTGCACTAAAATAAATTAATTTCCAATAGCAGGTAATATCAGTGAAAAATTCTTGTAGCGTGTCAGGAAAGATGTTGAGACTAATGCTGACAAGACAACCAAAGGAATAAGAATTGCTTAACAGTCAGACAATATTATTCAAAAATAGATAAATAATATTAGAACTCTCCAGGGTCACTACAGTGTTAGAAGATAATGAAGATGTAGGCATTGATCTTTGATGCTCTGTAAACATTTTATGCATATGTATGTACACAAACATCATATTTTTGTATCTATAAGTATGAAGATACGTAGAGAGAGAGAGAAAAAGTCTGTCTGAGTATACTGCCTTAGAATAATCTAACACAGAAAGACAGCAGAAAGAGCAGTTATGCAAACAAGGCCAGACTGTCATCGTAACATTTTATAGCCTCCGAGGACAGGGAGGGCAATGGCTGGAACACCAACTGCTAGGTTCAGGACTCAGCACTTCCTGCTGTAACAACTGGTTGAAATAATCTATAAGAAAATGGATCACAAAATTAATTTTATGAAACCATAATATTTGGAGATTGAAGCCATAATTCTCTGAATAAAATCTGTTTCCTCTGGAAGACAAACAAAAGACTTATGATTAAGTACTCAGTGCAATATCCTTTTCTCTGCCTTTCTATCTTCTCTAAACATCATTGCCACTTTGATACAAATCATGAAGTAGTAGCATTTAAATGGGAAATCACATGGGAGGACTACACTGTATTGTTACTGAGATGCAAAGTGTGTCTCATTTTAATTTGCTCTCCATTAGAAGAATGATGTTTAGAACATATCCATGCAGAGTACTAAAGCTACCCTCAAATTACTGCTGGGAATCAGAAAACATACCTTCAGAGGAAGAAGCTCTTGTGGTGGCTAATGCCCCTCCCAGAATAAACATTTTGAAACTAAGCTTACTAAACACACAGGAAACCATAAATTAACTTTTTTTTTTTTTTTTTTTTTTTTTTTTTTTAAAGATTACTCTGACAAAAGCATGAAGAATAGAGGCTTTTCTGTAACTGACTATAAAAGTCAGAGAAAAAGGTATATCCACACTATTCCTAGAGGCAAACTAATGCTGTTCCCAGACTTGGCTGACCAGGTAAGAAGTGAGACGGGAGAAAAGACTGAATTACCCTGTCACATCAGGAGGGTAGCTAGCTAATCCTGCACTAACTGAGCTTCTGAACTACATTGAAAGGGCAGGATGAGGTGAGCTTGCACTGCCAGTTGATATTCTGTATGTGTCGTGCATTTCCGTACAGACTCTTAGTTTCCAGCACGATGTCTGGCAGCTTTTAAAGCAGTAAATTCATCTGAAAATTAAGATGAGTTTTATTGCTTAAACAAGCCCTTTTATAACAGAAACCTGCCAAAACCTCCCCTGCCCAACGACCCAATCATAGCTGGTGCATGAACTAGGCTGTTTGATTTAGCATAAACTGCTTTTTGCAGGGGGAGCGTGTGAAGAGGAAAGAGCACAAATGGCTCCATTTGAGTTCAGATGCATTTCTGATGACTTAAAAAAACAGCTGAAGGGTGAAAAAGTCCTGTGTGCAGCAAATGGGGATTTATAGGGATTAGAGTCGCGTGTTTAGGATCTGGAAAAGTATTTGTTTTGTATTATTATAAAAATTTTTATGGACTAACTAAGGGAAGAGTGATGAGAGGAATTGCTTTTGATTTAATACATAAATGCATAACTCTGGTTTGGGAGTGATGGGACAAAAGAGTCCCATTATTACTCATGGGTAACTGACTGGGGTGCTTGAATTCAGCAGGATGGTTCAGCATGATGAGTGGGCAGACCTCGGGCAGTTTTTTAATGAAGTGCTGTGATAGATGCACACAGAAAACTCCAGGGTGATTTACATCCTCTGTGATGCTGCAAAAGACAATAAGATTGCTCTCAGGGAGAGTGAGGAGTTTTGCCTTTAGCATTGATCATTTTATTCGACATTATTATTTCTAATCCTCTGTCAGAAATACCTGCAACTTCTAATGGTTTCACATATTTGTGAGGTAGCTCCTGACCCCCATGAACCCACAGGTGTGATCACACAGAAGACACTTATTCCCTGGCAACTTGGATGCACGCAATACATCAGCACTTAAATGCCAGCACTAGCAGAAATATAGGAGAAAAAAATACATCTATGGAATGTAGTTACATGTGCTTAGCATGACAGGTCAGCAGGTATGATCTGTCACTTCAGAGCTTCAGAAATGTTCATTCCTGAACTTCGCAAACAGTTTTCTTTAAATTCTGAAGTGTTTGTATGAATTAATTGCGTTTTCCTTCCATACTGCCAACTGAAATATGGATTTTGCTAAAATTGGAGGTAAATTAGGATGCAGGAAATTAGGTTAATAGGCACATTTGGGTAGAATATACCTACCACATACACGTGATAAAATTGATACAAAAACAGTGATAAAAAATTAGTATTTATTATCTTTTTCCAGGAATCCAACATCGTATTAGGGATTCTTTGATATCATATTCTGCATGCAAGGCAAAATGTATTTCACCCTGAGAAACATTGTGAGACATAGATTTTAACTCCAGAAACTGATCCTTTAAAAAAAAAACAAAACAAAACAAAACAAAAACAAAAACAAAAACAAAACAACAACAACAAAAAAAAAACAAAAAACAAAAAACAAAACAAAACAAAACAAAAAAAAAAACCAAAACCAAAAAAAAAACAAAAAAAACCCACAGACTCTTTTCTGTCCTTGAAACAGCACACCAGCTTGAAACAGCATGGTCATACGCCTTCTGCATCCAAAAGAGGGACCTGGTTATTTGAGGAAGTGGTCTTTCCCCCTGCCTGTGGTTTTTAAGTAATTCCACATTTAAATAAATCAAATTAAGTGTGGACATTGGCATTAATGGAACTGGACAGATGGAGGTCTTTCAGTCAGAGTAGCTTAAAATAAATTGTGATAAAGATGAATATTTTTCATTTTATTTTAATGGAAAGTAGCATGTTAAAGTTGAAAACATCAAAAGATGAATTGTCTTCTACTTGAGTGAATTTAGAAACCTCCCACAATCAGAGAGGAAGGAAGAAAGACCATCGTAACATGCAAGACATTTGTCAGGCTTACCTGCTTGTGAGCGTGGTCATAAGAATTGATGTGGTTGTCAAATTCCTGGTGTTTGTGGTACTGCTTGTCACACAGTTCACAGTAGAAGTTCGCCTTCACATCCTCCAGGGCCTTGGCTGCAGCTTTCTCCTTCTCAGCGTAGTCCTGCAGAGGCAGAAGCACAGGGAGACTCTTCACCTGAGATCGTGAACTGCTGCTTCAGCAGCTCCCTTTATCATCCACCTTACAGGCACTGGACAGCTAAAACACCAGACTCCATCCCAAACATGCTAAGGAGGTTTTGGTCTTAAACTGGATTTAATAAAAGAGTTGTGTTTCTTGGGGCATTGTTCTTACTACTGTAGGCTCACTGTAGAACCTCATTGTAGGTTCTGCAGCAAGAAAAGTAGAGAGGAATGGGGTGCAGAGGAGTAGCATCAGGATACTGCCTAGCTCCTGGGCAGGGAAGCCGAGCAGTGAAGAACAAGTAAACCTCAGCACTAACTCTGACACTAGCCCCAGACTGCCCCAACATCTGTCTGCTCTTTCAGGTACTAGTGATCACAAGAAATAAACTGGTTTAATCTGATACTATGGCAGATTTTCTTTTGTGTTCCGCTTTCTACGTTCTGTGAAATATTCAGTGGGGCCAGGCAGCAGATTGTTATGGCTGGCTGAAATTTCCCTGGAGCAGAGCCAGCTCTGCAAGAGCCTTTTCCGTTCCTCCCTGTCTGCCCCAACATCTGCATGAGGGGACACACCATCCAGCCTACCCAAACTGAAAGTAACTCTTGCCCACCTGACAAAGGCCACAACCTCTGAGGAGAGCACTAGCTCATGTCCAGGCTCACGTAAATACCACTGAAAACAGGGAAAAATTGATTAGTTCCTACTTAGTCGCCCTCCCAGTGACAGAAGTGAGTGCTATGGAGAGTCAAATACTTCAATTCAATACATAGTATTAGGTAGAAAGAGAAAACTTCAAACATAGGAGTCAAAAGTTGCTGATCTCAAATTAATGTGCTTAAATAAAGAGCCCGATATGCAAAATTGGCAGCAACTTTGTCAATCTTATTTCTTTTAAAAGTCCTTCATTCTACTGTTGTTATTATTATGACACTTCCTTAAACATTTTGCATTGATGTGCAAACTTCTGACATGGAAAACAAGAACAAAAAGGTTGGTAGAAGCTATTCATTTTATATTCATAATGACAAGCTGGTATTTCTTGAGTGTATGTAATATATTGCCGGGGATCACAGTAATTCATCATTTGCTGTATCCTTTTACTCTCCTAAAGAAATGAGTACTTTCTGCTGCCAGGCTTTCCATGCTGTGCAGTCAGTGTTGTCTGCTGTCCCCATGCTTTCACCACTCTGCGTGACAAACTCAGAGTACACCAAAGCCAGGACACACTGCACATCTGGAACAGCCTGCTCTTAGCACATCACACTGCCCAGCACTGCTCCAGGGACCAGAGCAGGGTGGAGGCTGGTGTTTGGGCACGGCAGATCAACATGAATGTACATTTTGAGTCCTTCAAAGGGGAAAGAACTTCCTTAATGAGTGACATGATTCAAGTCTGAGACTTGGCCAAGCAACCGGATGCTGTTTGTCAATGTGACACGCTGAATTTTGCACAGCTCTGTGCTGTGAGCCCTTCTGCTTTGCCCTGGTCTTTACACCCTCACATTGGCATGAGTAGGTCTTTTTTGCACCATAGTTTTAGAGGCTGCCTTTGCTAGTGAGATTAAGCTTGGCTGCCTAGAAGTTAGGTGCATGGGTAAGACAGTATCCTAAGCTTCCTCTGTAAGAAACAGAAAAACACTAGACACTGCCACATGGTTATTAATCCCATCTATTTCAAAAACCCATTTTAGGATGGGATTAAATTCTCCAGAGGTTCTAACTCTCTCCAGCCACTGCAAGGCTCTAAATTACTTACCTGGCCTACATCCTTAATTCTTAGATTGCTGAACTCAAAGATAATATATTCTATATTGTATTTCTTTAGGTTCAATTCTAAATCTCCCCATGAAACTTGCATGAACTGACCTACTTGATGACAAGAGGTCAAAGGGGAACACTGTGCCTGGAATTTTGATTTTACTTCTTATAGATGATACCAGTGATGTGCCAGTCCCTCCCAGAGGGGAAACATCCAAATAAATCTCTTTCCTGAAAGGATATAGTTTAGGTGGGTCAATATGCTATAGTACACTCAGAAAACAACTAGCCTGAGCTAACATTTCTCCAGTTGAGAGGCTGCTCAATTATGGTAGTTAATACTTGATTGTATCAGGAGAAATATTCTCACAATCAAATAGTTAAATAGCTTTCATTAGTTATTTAAATTTACAGAGCCTATTAAAAAGTGATACTTTTCAGCTTATGCTTCAGACCCATTGTTTTGCTAGCATTAATTATTCACCAGGCCTTTGATATAATTAAAATGCATAAATTAGAATGTGGATGCAATAGTATTAATTATGCAGAGATGTCTTCCCTGAAAGTCAAGTGTTGGAGGCAACATATTTTTATTCTAAACTGGTAAAAATGTAAGTTTTGCACTCACTGGAAGCCAGCCAAGTTATAATTGTTTTGGGGGAGGGGTCGTGCTTTTTTTCTTTTTCTTTTTTGTTTTTTTTGCTTGGTCTGAACTGTCAATTAAATGTTTACAATCTGCTCCATCTTTGCTTCTGCTGAAGGAGAAGTCTAATTGTTTGGGGTGAACACACCACATTACTGTCTGTAAAGCACAACTGAAACTGCTGCTCGTGAGCATTCCAAACTGCCAACTTCATCTTTCTCAGCAGAAATTAATACAGTTCCCTTCACATAAAGATGTTTTAAAATAGCAACAAGGCAGCTCCCAGGTGCATCCTAAGATAATCACAACTACCTCCATTGTCTTATTGCTTAATTATGCTTGTCTACCACGGCAAAAGATACAACTTCCTGCTTGCTTATCGATCAGGTGCAGGGAAATTGAATGCCACATCACATACTTTAGAAAGGTCATGGATTTTTCTTTCTCTACAAAGAGATAAGAACTTCCTGCACTACTGTAGATTGTGCATAGTTAAATGAATTTTCGCATCCAGACTTCTAATATCATCCCACTAGGATTATATAGACCAATGGTCAATTCTGGCATGATAAATGTGATCACATGAAAGAAAAGCTATAGAATTAAACTTGTAGAAAACATATGTGATCATGAAGGCCTGATCACAGGAAAGATGCACCAATGCATTTTGAACTGTGGATCTTCAATGGTAATGAATGTAACTGTCACAGTCTCATAACCTTTATTCTGGATCATGCCTTCCATAGTAGTGGCACACAGCCTGGGTAGACATGTGTATACTTATAAGACAATATAAGTTAGCAGTTCTGTCTTTGAGTCATGGACAGCAGTGGTGTAAGCTGATGTCAGGGGTGATGCCATCCTTGTAGGTCAGAGCTCCTAGAAACCATGGGTTAACCAGCTTCTGGGGTGCTGGATGCAGACAGTGTGCTGTATAAGGATAAACAAGTGCAGAATCTGTATCTGAATGCATGTTTTCTAAAAGCCTGCAAAATGGTTCTGTATTCAAGATTGTAATTGCATTCTCATCAATTTGACCCACAGAGGCACATAACTGTAATAATTGTTTATATATTGGATTAATTTAAAAAAATTACTTCTATTGCATGTTAGGCTAGAAGTGCTTTCACTTAGCAGCTACTTTTGCAGCATGCTTCTTATTGTGAAAATGCAATTAATGGTAGCTGACATTCCATTTTCTAATATAGGGAAAATCAATGAAAAATCCCATGTAACTGAGTTTTCTTGAATGTTGCCACTGACATCTAGTCAATTAGAAATCATTTATTAAATCCAGAGTCTGTAATAGATATTTAATAGACTGCATGGCCATTAAAGGATGCTGATCTAGGCAAAACAATACCACATTTCTTGTCTCAGTAACCGATAGTAAATATATCTGCTATGTTCAAATGGACTAAGGTGAAAAGTAGGTCACTTGATAAAATAAAACTTTCAGAGGCAATTTTCTACAAATGCATGGATTCCTATAAATATGGTGGAGTAAATGCACGGTGCCTGTAATAGAACATGAGAAAAATATAGCATCATTAGCCCACTTTTGATTACCTGTTTCTAAATTGGAATGCAAAATTAGTGACGGAACAGCCAACTCACATTAATGCAGAGCTCAGTAAGTGACAGACTGTTCCCTCTTTGGGGACATAAGCAATCAGAGTTTGGTAACTTAAATATAATTTTTGAACCAGATTAGATATGAATGCAAGTATTAAATACTTATGCAACTGCTGAGGTGCCTTTTGGGAATTCTCAGAGGTTAAAGGAGAAATAGGACAAATATAAGCACATGAATTAGCTACAGATTACAGTCTACATCTAAGACTTTTAAACGTTTTTTCATTAGTGATTTAGATGACAAAATGAATGGTGATTACGTATGAAATCTATGAATTATACTAATTAACAGCACGGCATACAAATGCTTTAGGGACTAGGATAAATATTCAAAACTACTGTAATAATCTTCAGATATGATCTTAAATCAGCAAGATAAAATTCAGTAAGATGTGTGTCAAGTGCTGCACTTTGGAGGGGGAAATCACATTCATCAATACAAGACTGGGAATAGCTGAGTAAATGCACATGCAAGGAAAAAGGTGCAAAAGTTAGAATGGAAAAGAAATTAAATGAAAGTCAACAATGAAAGTCAAGGCAAATCACATTCTGACATGTTAATAGTAATGTTATAAGTAAGATGCTGAGTGTAATTATTCCACTTGATTCAGTATTGGTGAACTGTCAGCTGTAAAATACTATTTGGTACATTTACACTAGCAAATAACTTGGCTTCTAGAATCTGGCCCTCTATCATTCCCACTCCATGTGTGATAGTTCATTCTCAGGCTTTTTCATTTCAGAGTTCCCTTTGAGATAAAAACAATTTCAGTTCCAAAGTAACATTCGGTGCAAGGATCACACTCTACAGGCAGCAAAGATGAGACACCACCAACCTCTCCATGCCCTGCAGAGTCTTAGGAAAACCCAAATGATTTCTCTTAAGGAAAGCAATGCTTTCATGCCATAAAAGCACATGCAGCATCATGCCACAAAAGAACGACCCCAGCAGTGTTTTAATACAGCCCTTACACTTCTTCATGCAGACTGAAATCAAAACAAACATAATAATTACTCCTAACAGTACCAGACAGACTTGAGGAGACTTAGGGCAAGTATGGACATATGGACAGTTTGCCCTGAGGTGTATGTGCTTTACGGGGAAGACCAAAGTGTAGATGTAGCCTTTGAGAAGAGTTTGCTTCCCACAATTAGATAAAGGCATAGATGTCCTTGAGAGATCTTTGAGCAGAAGAGGGATAAGAGGTTTAAAGGTAAGTTACATGCCCAAATTAGGCAAATTAGATCTCAATCTGGAATTCATATTTTCATTGGATCATTAATGTCAGCAATTGTAAATAACATTTTTGAGGGAAATGTATAGAACTGCTCAGGCTGGTACAGAACATCTCTGGGTAGTCAGGACCTGTGCATAGATGCATAGAAACAGCAATTTTAGAACCTTCATTTTGAGTGCTCGTTCACCACATCTTCCTCATTCACCAGTTTCAGGGATACCTGCACATAATTTTTATGTCCTTATATATTTTCTTCTGCAGCTAGAGTGAGATAGATTTTAAAAGACGCTTAAAACTCAGCAGGCAGGCAATAGAATGCAGGAAGTAATCAAAGTACTTGTGTGCAGTGTGAAACTTGAGTACCACAAAAATGTCCTGATATTAGGATATGTAACTGAACATCAGGTTGGTTGAAATTAATGAACTTTTCCCCCTGAAAGCTCTCTTCTTTTTTCCTCCCTGGAGAAGACTGTTCTCTTACCTAAAGACTTTCCTAGGGAAGTTTAGCTGTGGAGATAGAATAAAAAGCAAGTGATTTGTTCAGCTGCAATAGCTGGCAGTACAGAACATTTTCATTTATCTCACATATGTTCTGCCATTCTCCACCTTAAAAACTCTATGCATAGTTTCTGCCACTGTGAGATCTACAGTGAGGAATTACAGAGTTATCTACTGCAAAGGATTTTTCCTTCAAAGGCAGTAAATGCTGTCATTCTCAGCTGACTCATAGAAGGCAACACCTAACTTCTGCAAGTAAATACATCTTCATATTTCTCATACTCAGCCGATTACTGCAACATTTTCAATTATATGCACACCCATTTGCTACTAGAATGCTGAGAAGTGCAATGCTTTTAGCAGGTCCTACATGCTTCTCAGAGTACAAACCTGCTGGGACTAATAGGACATATAAACCAATTCCTAATCTATTTACCATCAAAATCATCACTGCCGATTGGAACAAACCTTATAGGACAAAAGAATTCAAAGAACACAAGTAAATCTATTCAGATCTTCAGAAAATCTTTTATTTTCTAAGACACATTGCTGCTTCTGGTAACTTTATAAAAGAATCGAACTTTGAGATTTTCTATACACATTTTCAACATTATAAATGGAGACTATAACCACTAAAACTCTTAGTTGTGCATATAGGGGGCATTTTTCAAACATCCCAATGTGATTCAACATTTTTCTCCTCATTTTCAGAAACTGGTGGAACTGAGGGAGCTGCATATATTGGATTTTCTGTAAATGGGATCAAGTGTTGACCTGCAAAGGCAACTAGGTACCTAACTGTAAGTTACAGACATAATTGTATGCATTCGGTGTAGTTTCTAGAGAAATATATAATTAATCAAATTTTAGAGTTTAGATCTTTTTATATTGCAAAGATATATATCTAAAAGGAAGTATGTGCTGGTTTTTGCTGGGAGAGAATTAATTTTCTTCATAGTAGTTTAGTTTTAAACTGGGGTTAAACCATGACAAAGTAATTATCAAAATACAGTTTATTTAACTGAGAAAAAACTGCCTGGAATTGCATGCAGTGCAGAAATATGAGTTCTGAGATAAACAGCCAGCTTACAGAGGATATTAAAAATAGAGTGGAAATAACATAAATGGAAAGAAAGTTCAATTTGAGAAAATCAAGGGATAAAATGGAGATCAGTGATGAGTAGTGTTCCCACAGGTCCAAATTAGGACCAGTGCTGTTCAATTTATCAAGTGCACCTACAGAAAGTTTGCAGATGGCAAGAAGCTGAGTGGTGTGGTTGACATGCCTGAGGGATGGGATGCCATCCAAAGAGAACTGGAAAAGCTCAAGTGGATGCATGTGAACTTCACAAGGTTCAACAATGCCAAATGCAAGGTCCTGCACCTGAGTCATGGCAAATCCCAGTTGTAAAAGAAGGTGATAAAGGACCTGGTCCCATGTATTAACCAACTAGTGAGATGCAGATTGAAAAAAAAATTGAATACAGCAAATACACAATTTCCAAATAGACTAGGAAATATACTTAGGCATAAAGAGCAAATGATATTTATGAAGTCTTGAGTATATTTAGGCTGGAATCCATAAGGTTTCTCATCAGCAATGGAAAAGACTTAAGGACAATTTTCACATTGAAGTTGCAGGTGTCATTTTAAGATGAAGAACAATATATTTACGAGGGGGAATATATGATGCAATTTGGTTGACTAAATTTGATTTGAAGATTTAGGAAAATCTGAAGTTACACTAAATCTGTTTAATGATTAATGTGATGCTGCTTGATTTTTATCTCTGAGCTTCATTGTTAATCTATGCCCTATATTAATGCTAGCATTAGCATTTGACTTATTGCTTTGAAAGAATTTCCAAGCATAAAGTCATTAAAGAACAATTTCAAAATACAAATGCTGCCATTAAAGAAAAAAAAAAATTGTTGCAATTCAGTATCTAGAGTAACAGCCCTAAGAAGATGAAGAAATATGACTCAAGGACAGCCTGAGAACACAAAGAGCATCAGAACTGTCAAAATTACTGGTGGTAGAGGATGAAACAATTTCTGAGGTAACTGGAAACTGATGTGGTTTTCTTACAGTTAGGGTTATATTCTAGGCATTTAAAAGCAAAGTCTAAGAGCTTCATGTGTGAGATTAAAAAGATAAAAAATTATAGAGGATCTCAATATATTTCCAGCTACTCTGCAGATATGGTGATGGGTGTAACCACTCTAAATCTACGCCGTACTAAAGGGTGCACTGAATTTCCATGTCAATATGACTGTGGAAAAATGTAGATAGAATAGAAATGGTTGTTTTAAGTTGGACAGAAGAACTGTTCCTGTAAAGGAGAAGAAGAAAAGAAACCATCATTCACTTTTTCCTTATAGTCCTGCTTTTCTGCACAAATGCGAGTCCTTCAGTGAATCTGATTGTGACATTTTTGTCTGCCTTCTATTCAAAGTCAATTCCTTCAATTTGTTCACTGATTCATACTACTTTCCCTCTCCTCCTCTCAGGTGATCATTTCTTTTACTCCTTTTCTGATGAGTGAGGTATTATCAATTAATCTGAAGAGTTAGTCCTCCATTTATGTCTTGCCATTCTTGCTTTTCCACTTGTGATTTTTATAGTACAATGCATGTTCTAGCACTGCATTTAATGGATTGTGTGATGTATTTCTTTGTCTGTCACCTCTTTTCAGATTAAACGTACTTGACATTTTTCAAGATCTTTGTACATTTTGACCTAAAGGCTTCCTCTATAGAACATAATGGAATTTAACTTATATGTAGTGTCTTTCATATCTGAGCTAGCTAAAAGCACTTTGCAATAATGATATTGATCATGCAGCAGTTGTGTAGGAAATACAGCATTTGGTATGAGCATAATAACAGTTATCACACAACTCATACATGGCTCTTAGAATCATTTTTATTAAGTGTCTTTTTCACAAAATACAGGCTAATCATATCAGATAGCATTTTCTAGTCTTTAATACCAATAGCATTAAACATTTAAATCTCTGTCTTTTAATATTGTTGGACTCTTTCTTTGCAGATACCTCAATATTAAAACCAGTCAATGTAGATTTATTCAGTGTCATAAATGATGCAATATGTCTAATATCAGTGGGTTTCTTTGCTCATAGCAACAGAGAATGATTTTTAATTTTATGACAAAATATTACTAAACTATTAGTAAATCCAGATTGGTCAATTTATTTATTATATTATGTATATTTGCTATCTACTTCAGATAATGTCTTACAGGGTAAGCATTAATCATACATTTGAATTATATTTCTACCATTCACCTTCTCTTAAAACTCATCCATAAAATATTGCATCATTGTTGCATTGTGTAGCATTTGATGACAAGTTTTTAACCAGAAATTAGGGTATTTCTACACATTAGCTTTTCATTTATTATTATTATTATTATTATTATTATTACTATTACTATTACTATTACTATTACTATTACTATTACTATTACTATTATTACTATTATTACTATTATTACTATTATTATTATTATTTTAACAGAAGCCCAGAACACTGATTTATG